>JADRCD010228318.1:0-13178 GCA_019843815.1 Montemys delectorum | reverse complement strand
AAAAAAAAAAAAAAAAAAAAAAAAAAAAAAAAAAAAAAGCGCTTTATATATTTATGATCATTTAAGAAGATATTAGTAGTGATGTATTATTTTGAAATATACAGTTAATACGTTTGGAGTTATTTAAAATTTATATTGAGAAAAACGTTTGTATTTTCAGTATTGCCATAGACAAGCATCTACATAAGACTGTTAAATTGATTGTTGTTTTATATCAAACAACTTTTATAATACTCACTTTTATTGTTATAATATTTTATAAGTTTTAAAGAATATGATAAAAATATATTGAATGTAATTTTCAAAGAATAATAAAAATGTTATTTTAAAAATAATTTTTAAAAAATGCTGTTTTGAAGTCTATGGCATAGTTCCACACGGTTGGATGCTTGCTTAACATGACTGGGACCTTGCATTTAATCCCCAGCACTCAAAAATCAAACAAATTAAAAAAAAAAAAAAAGCTTTGTGACACAAAACTGCTCTATTGCTATCTCCTGAACTTTGCTTCAAGTGCCAGCTTCCTTCTTCTGCAGGAATATTAATCATTTTATCTAGCCAGATCTTAGAAGGCGCTTTCCAGGATTTCAGTTTCTTCCTCAAAGTATCTTTTAACTGCCTGTTGACTAAATTGTTGAAGGTTTGAAATAATCCAGTCATGTTTCCAGAATGGCTATCTAATTAAGGTCATGTGAGCAGAATGAACAGGCAATTCTTGGGGCAATTATCTCGAGACTCCTGCAAGATGTCATGGACTGGAAGAGCTCAGAGTTTTTAATCTGGGTGTAAATAAATTCAGGAGAGATGAAATGTCTCTGAGAACTGAAGATTTAAAGCAAGCCCATGTCTGCTGTCTCCGGGGAATAGTGTGGGCATACTGGAAGGAGCTGGGGCTGGGGTTGTCAGTAGTCAGCTGGCCATTATTTCCTGAGTCTGAGGATTGCACAGTGTCCCTCAAAGGTACAGGCAATGCCTGTAGGCTCACTTCAATGTCTTCAGGAGAACCTGCTAAGCATCTAAAGATTCTCAGTAGTTTCTCACATATGGAGAGGGAGGTTTAAAGCACACAGCAGACATCATTAGGAGTCTTCTCAACACCTCAGGAAGGATTCTAAGGTGCTTACTTGAAAATAGATAGGTGGAAACTGCCCAGACCCTGTGGGGCATGACCCTTTAGGGCGTTGAACAACCTTTTCACAGGGGTCACATATTAAATATCCTACATATCAGATATTTACATTATGATTCATAAAAGTAGAAAAATGACAGTTAAAAGAAGCAGTGAAAATAATTTTATGGTTTGGGGTCCTCACAACATGAGGAATTGTATTAATGGGTCACTGAGTTAGGAAGGTTGAGAACCACTGCCCTAAATGAAGATGAGACCATTTTCCACATTGGTTTCATAGAGGCTACAGTGAGGTATTCCTTGGTGATCAATTATACTGGAGTTGGGAAGGAAGCCCCGAGGTAAACAAATGCTAGCATGGTTTATAGGAAAGGAGAGAGAAAAGGAAAGAGAGAGGGAGAGAGGGAAGGAGGGAGAGAGGGAAGGAAAAAGAGAGGAAAGAAAACTCCCAAGATCAATGTCGTACAGTCCTCCATTCCATACTTTATCCCTGAAGAGGCAACAGAGAAGGCACAGATGCTGGAAGACCAGGACCAAGCAGATCTTTCTCAGTTACTGTGTTCACGTTATGTGTGTAGGGCTTTGGCGGACCTTCCATTGTGGAGCCCAGAACCTTGTATTTTTCTCTCCAGAAAAAGGTAGGCTGTATTTCCGGCCAGTTGCAAGGTTATGAAGCCTGTCTACCCAGTGCTTAGCTTTTGTTTAAAGCCATCAGTACAAATTCCTACTTAGGGTTGGGATGGATTAAGCCCACACCCACATAAAACATATTCAGATCATTCCTGCCTATTACCTGTTTCCAGGTCCCAGAAGCCCCCACAGCATGGGAGTGACGCTCACGATGGCTGAGCCTGCTTCTTCTAAGACATTCGCCAGCTCCAGCTGCTGAGGGTTCATGTGTTCTGTTTGTGAATGACTCATGAAAAGTTGGGAAGAGACACACGTTTTTACCTCATGTGGATCTTCACCCTCAGCTTAAACAGAAACACAGCAGGAACCGTACCACGTGATCAGCACCTGAAACCATAACTCATATTGGGTTCATTTGAAATCTGCCTTTATCTAGTTCAGGGCTCGGGGCAAGTTCACCCAGAGGTCCACCAACCTTGGCAAACCTCTCGGCGAACTTGACCCGAATATGTGATTTGGATTTTGAAGCTCAGCGTTTTCGTTCGTGAGCGTTGCCCCATCCTCTGCTATCTCAGCCACGATCTGAAACCCCATCAGGCTTCACTTCAGAACATATGGAATAAAGATAGAGGGCTCTGTGCCTCCGACGGGCCACACATTCATTCCGACATTTTTTATCCTCAGCAGGCTCAGCTAGACCAAAAAGGAAACTGTTTTCATTTTTCTTAAAAAAAAAAAAAAAGACATTGGATATTAGTCTCAGTTGCTAGAAAATGAACTGGTCAAGACGCCTATCAATTTCTTGACACTCCATTACATATGCTGAGGGATTCCGCACCACGTGTTTGCCTTTCCGACTCCCAGCAGACCCGTTTGCTGGTTTTGAATGGAGTAATCCCTCCTGACTACATAATGCATTCAGAGTTTAAACTCTGTATTTTTGAACTATTATTTTATGACAATAAGTACATATTGTAGCAAAATTTCAAAGTGGTTTGATAATATAATTTTAATTCTGTAAAGTCATAACAAAATCTAAGCTCTTTAAAATGTTATAAACATCTAGAACATTCTGGGAAAGTATTTGAAAGGCCAGATGAAACTGAAAGTTTTAATACCTTTCATTTTGGATTGTTTTGATTTGTTTTGTTTTGGTTTGGTTTGTTTTCTCTGTGCTGGTTGATATCCCGTTTAGAGCATTGATTTCCATTACAAGTTCTCATCTCTACAAAAACAACTTTAAGAGGAACTATATTCGGTTGCTGTTCTCAGTGTAGATACTGGCATATTCTAAGACAGAATGGAGGAAACCCACATAAAATACAGAAACTTGGATTAGTTTTGACAATGGGGAGAGATTCCGTTTCCTTTGGGGAGGAGCACAAATGGAGGCTTTCCTTGGTCAAAGGCTCTGAGAGACATCTGGCTGCAAAATACTGGGATTTTCTAAAGGAATCTACTTTACAGTTGGTTTCCAACTTACTTCTAAATCCTTGGGAAACAGATTAGCTCTGTGGTATAGCCTTATTTATTCAAACATATTAGAAATCAAAGTGGGCTTGGACTGGTAAAATGTCTGAATCGAAAATTATTTGTACAGAAATGCATCTGGATTCCTTTTAAGGACGTACAGTCACTGAAACATGGCTAATAAAGTTTCGAAGCCAAAGCCTTTGAAGGGACTCTTTTATGAACTGTAGGGGCAGCTGAGAGTAAATTATAATCAGCAAGCCCATTGTTTCTGATATGTGGGATCTTGAAACCTGTTTGTTCCTGGGAGACTTCTCTCCCAGGTGTAGTTTTCACTATGAATTTTTTTTTCTGAGTGCTCCTTTCGTCCCTAGAAAGTATTTTAGCTTAGGGCCCCATGAAACATTGAGGGAGGGGCACTCCCTGCCTCAGCTGGCTCACTCAGAGCTGGGCCCACCCTGTTCTTTTCTACTGTGCCCAAGCATGAACTTCCCCCAGCTCTGTCTCCTCTCTTCCTCAGTGGGCTTATTCACTCAACCCCATAATACCATCAAATGAAAGTCCTCATTTTTGTCCTCCTGAGAGTACCAATAGGGACCCAAAGTTCATTCGGATCTCGCTAACTGGTTTCTGTGTTTCTACTACCTTGGTCCAAAGCATCAGCAAGGCAGCTAGCTTTCTGGTACCCAGTTCCTGGTACCCCCAGTGTAGTTGCAGTTCCCTTAGCAATGGTTCTCTCCTCACCAGCCTCCTGTCAGTCAATCAGTTCGTCTCTCAGGAGGCTGAGAAACTGACCATCTCTGATCTCTGCATCCCTCTACACTCCTAGCCCTGTGACTCATTGGTCAGCTCCTGGGAGCAGGCTCAGTATTGGACCTCAGGTCTTTTCTGTGTGGTCACCAGCTTAGTAGGCATACGGGATGATTTGCAGTTTTACAAACATATTGTAGGCTTAAAAGAACCCTTATCTCAGTCTCACACCATTCTGTCAGACTAGAAAGCTTTCCCCCACCCCATTTTCTTCTCAAATTCCTACCAACTTTTCAGAATCTAAAACAGATACAATAGTATCCATTTGTGTGTATGTATGTGTATGTGTGAGATGTGTGTGTCATATGTGCGTGTATAAAACTACTACTTATGAGCATATGACCATATTTATAGATTTATGATCAAGTAGGCTGTGATACACACACACACACACACACACACACACACACAAACATACATATATATGACTTAATATGCCTGATACTCGCAAAACACTTAAAATTTTGCCACCCATACCATCTCATTTAGTCCTTGTACCAAATGTAGGAGGTGGGCAGTATCAACAGCTAACAGGTGAGGACTGTAAATCTCAGAGGTTAGTGGATTGGCCATTATCACCCAGCTAAAAAGTGACAGAGACAGAACTCACACCCTGGACTTGTAATAACAATCCCAGGGCACTTTGGGACCATATCACAATGGCCCCCATTCTAGTGAGACAGTGATGTCACTGAGGTAATTTCTGCAGCAGATGGGGGAAGAGGCCAGACCACAGAGGGTCACAGGAGGTTTTTGAGCAGAGCAGAAGCCTGATCAAAGGCTTGCTGGGGGAAGATTGATCTGGTGACTGCAGCCTGGACCCAGGCAGGAAGGGCCTGCTGGGAACCATCTTGCCCTCTGGACTCCTGTGGTTCTTTGTTTATGCTTCTGGTGCAGTGTTGATCTGCTGTTGCAAGCTGGTTATTTATTTGCTCCTATCCTACTCTCCACCCCCTACTGCAGAGTTGGCAGGATTTGAGGTGGCTTTAATGGGCTTCTATATCATAACCGTGTTCATACAACCATATCTCAAACATGTCTGTTTAAAGGTAAGGCTGGAGCATAGACAGTATCGATTTTGAACTTCAGGCGCACCACGTGTTTGACATGCCAGGAGTGATGTTTAAAATTTGGTGAATGAGTGAAAGAGAGGAAGGGCGCCTGTGGAAGACAGATGGGGTCAAGGACATGGTTAAATATATCACAATAGTAGGACACTTTGAAGTCATATGCAGTCCTTGATAGGATGAAGCAGACCTACATGAACTTAAATGTGAGAGGGCTGTGATCTATATACTGTTGACATATAGAATACATATGTATTATATATGGAATAAAGTGCATGTGCGTGGTGTGATGCCCAACTGCCCAAACTCACTGTTCATTTAGCGATATTAACAGTGGTTGCCTCTGGAAAAAGCATTCGGGTACAGAAGACTCAAATGTTGGGTTAGCGGTTGTATTCAGGATTATTTTGTACAGCCTACAACTCTGCTTTACAACTTATATGACTTCTGTGCCTAGAGAACTTAGAAACCTAAGTTATATATGGCTAAGAGCCAACAGTACAGTTTCTCAGTGAGGGATGGAAAGTGACATGTACTCCTTCCCCCAGCCCCCAACACACACACTAAAGGTTTTCATTCAGTTTAATCCTGGGAGGGCTTCCCAGCTTATACCAAGATCTATCTTTCAGCTGAGCATCCTTCTCAGGAATGCCCACGCCCGCACCTCACAAGGCACATTGCCCCACACATAGTTGCCTGGCCTCCTTTTGCTATCTTTCCTTTTCTAAGAATTTTAACTGCCAAGCCTCCAGGTGTGGCTCTTGTGCATAGAGCATTTCCTAGGGCCAGCTCAGCTGTCTTCAGGCGGCTCAGTCCCCAGTGTCCAAGCCCCTCCCTCTGTCTTCTGCAATCAAGAGAAAGAACATTGGTGTCACATCTGGTTCACTCCACTTATCACCTCTCTATTTTGGGTGTCCTCTGTCCCCCCCGCCCCGTGAAGCTCCCTCCCCACCTCCCCCATTGAATAATGATAATTTTTCAGATTACAATCATTTTAAGGATAGATCTGTGTTCTCTATCCATGGGATATAGGTTCAGGGAGTTACAGAGTGTTTTTTTTTTTCTCTTTCTCTTTTTAAATTATAAATACTCACATCTTAATTAGAATTAAGATTTCCTCCACTACCCTTTCCTTGCAGATACATATTCTTCTCCTGTACAGTGAGGTTCCGGTCTACTCAAATCCCTTCCTCAATTGCATCAAGTAGCATTTATGCTCAGTTCTCCTAAAATTTCAAATGTAACCAACAGTCTAACTTCATCAGAACCTAGAATACAGAATTGTGTCTTACAGTCAGGTAAACATTTCCTAACAACTGCAGAGGCTGAGTAAGGAGAGCGCAGCCCCTAGATGCCTTTTACAGTTACTACCACAATCTTCCCTACCTCACTCAGCTTTGTTTCAAGCATTGTGGGGGCTCACAAAGTCACGTGGGAGACTAAGAGACTGTCTTGGAAGAGCCTGTTGGACATACAGAGCAAAAAGCATGCCTACTGTGTGCTCCACAGTCCCAGCTCCTGCCCCATCACTTCTGGTGTGCTACAGGTCTCATGTAAGATGTAGAGAACCAAACTGTGAGCTGTGGACAAGAAATCAGCCAGAAAAGTTCAAAACTGGGGCTAGAGAGACAGTCCAGTAGGGAAGCATGGGGCTAGAGAGATGGCCCAGAGTGGAAGCACAGAGACGCCTCTTTTACAAACACACTTGTGAAAGTCAACACTTTCAAGGCATTATATCATCTCTATTTCCCTCTCATGGTTCTTTCTGAACTCCAGGTACAAAATGAACCTTTCAGACCAAAGTCTGGGTTAAAAAAGTCTAAGCGAAGTTCACAGATGCTCCTCACTTAGACAAGAACAGAGGAGGAAGTGGAGGTGGGGCAGAGGAGGAAGTGGCAGGGTGTCAAAATAGAAAAGGCTACGTTGTTAGAGTAAGCATAGACATATATAAGGTCTGTGGTATGTGTGTCTATGGTAGCCTTGGAACGTTACTTAGCCACCCCAAACCTTGTCATGCTCTGCCATGAAATGAGCACAAGTCAGTATGGGATGGTGTAGTAAAGGAGCTGATAGCAAGGTGTTTAGGGTATGCTTTAAAAATGCTCCTATTAATCTCCAGTGGTTTCTGTTTGGAGCCATGGAAAGGATCCTATCAATGCTGCTCGTTCATCCGTAGTGGTTAAGATTCTAGATCACCGAATGCCTATTTGTACCTTGAATTCTTTCTTACTGTAGCAACTCACCCTGACAGTCATCTGCAAAAGGAAGGAGAGGATTGATACATCATTAAAAAAAAAAAAAAGAACGATACCGCAACATTCTCAAACTCAAGCCAGGCCTGTGGGGAGAAGCTGATATTGAAGATGTAAAGATGCAACATAAATTATAGAGTAAGAAGGTACATCTGCTCCTGAGGCTCAGGTCGGAGGTGTTTTGTGAACTGCATTCGAACTCCATTGTTAAAACATATACACAAGGCTGGAGAGATGACTCGGTGGGTGAGATAACTCGGTGGTTAAGAACACTGGCTGCTCTTCCAGAGGACCTGGGTTCAATTCCTAACATACACATGGTAGCAACTTCAGCCACAAGGAATCCTACTGCCTTTCTGCACACACATGGCCCACTAGCACTGCACACACATGGTACTCAGATGTATATGCAGGATACACATACGATTTTAAAAATAAAAAAAAAAAATAGAAAAAAACCGACCTAGCCTGTTAGCAGTGTGGCTGGCATTTAGTCACCTGGAAGAAGGTTCCTGTGGCTCAGCCCAAAGCCTAAACTGAACCAGGGTGACAATTTGATGACTTGAAAAATACCGCCTTCGATTATGAGCATGTGAATGCTATATCCGTACCCAGGCAGCATTGCGATATTGTAAACACTGCTGATATAGTACAGGAACATTAATAAAGAAGTAAGACAAACATCAGGCTGACATGTGATGTGGCTGAAAGGATGAGGTTTGTAGGTTCTGATGGTTAACAATGCTTCAGGATAGGCCATGCAATACATCATCCTACTGCTGCTTGTACAGAGAATAAGTGTCACTATTGTGATAAATAGCATTGTTCAAACAGCCAAGACCCAGCCCTCCCTTAGCCTGTTCCATCTTTATTATACTGTAATTTCCGTGGTCCCCAGATGAGCTTATTACCCATTCTATTAAATCCCCAATGAGAGCACACAGAACCTTTAAAATGATTCCATAGAGATTCAAGGAGACTTCGATATTTATTATCAGTTTTTATACAAGTGAACCGAGGACCCTTGAATTGTACAAAGATTTTTATTTTGTGTTCTATTAAGACAGACCTGCCTGTAACATTTTTCCTCATGATTCAGAGACATCTACTCTCAGAACCTTGGACGCCAGATGTCTGTACATGCACTCCTTGTTTGTGATTGTTTATGAGGTTACAAACAAGTCAAGCTGTTGGATGGAGACTTGTGTTTCTGGGTTTCATTTCACCTCTAGTGACGGAATCTGAAACAGCTCTAAGAGTATTTGAGGAGACTGTTGAGATCACCATGTCAATTGGAAGCTTGTTTCCTTAAATATCTCAAGGTGTCTGAGTTGTTTGGCCGGCAAATAGTTGTTTTGATTTCTAAGTGGAGCTGATTTTCAATAACAAGCAAAGGATGCTCATCTCACTGGAAGAAACAGATAAGGATGCAGAGTCCTGCTAAGACCTTCCCATACCAATGCTCATCTCTCCAGATGCATACTCTCTCCTCATTGTACTGAGACCACTTAGCATCTTAACAGGATTTGGCTACTCTCGGCTGAAAGAACAATTACCCGTGGGAATCTTCACTTTTCAGGGAATCCCAGGGATTTGTGGGACATCATGTGATAAACAAAGATGCTCACCAAAAGGACGTGCTGAAAGACCTCAGTTCCTTAGTGTCTGGTCCACGTCTTATTTTGCTTCTTTGATGAGTTGATAAGTCTCCCAGATGAAGCCCTGTTTTTTGAAGAGTGAAAGGTCTCATTCTAGGGCAGGGCTCACTGCATTCTGAATGAAGGTAGGGTTAATCGAGGGAAAAGGTAGTCTTCATTTCAAATCCATGTTCCTTTAGGTGGTATTGATTAATTAAGAACTAAAAGTTACCAGTTAGGTTTTGTCAGTATGTTTCTGTATCTTAGATTCCCCCTCCCCCCATGAGGCAATTCCTAAAGCTAGGGTTTTATTTATGTGTTTGGTCCGAGTTTTTTTCCCTGTAAGTATTTTTTTTTTCCTACATAATTCCTCTCCTCGAAAAGCTTTCTGTGGAGTTCTAAAAAGAAATATATATCAAGTTTTCAAAAGATCTGGTCACACTTCAAACTCACACCTACTTCTTGAAACTCTTCTGTCTTCCCGAGATTTCCTATCTTATGCTCTTTATCCTTAGATGAGTGGCCTTGTTTTTCCTAGATATGCAGGAATGTGAGATGATAAACTTCCAAGGGAGGGAGAGAGAGAAAGCAACACTGGAGAGCCGGTCCCTGTAACACTAGCTGAGCCCCTTTCTCCTTTCCCATATTTTAGTAAGGTTTTGGTTTTCGAAGCGTTTGCACCCTTAATTTTGGGACTCATTATTTCGAACTCCAATAATCCTAAGAATGAAAACTGAAACTTCAGGATTTTTTATGGTTTTTAACTTGATCCTTCCCTTCACCTCCAAAGGGCAAGAATGTGCCCCCAAGTAAGCCACATTTATGGAAAAGCTTGATAAAAATGGTGAATGGTTTGTGTAGGCAGCAGCGGCCAGGGTGGCACGACCTCTCCTGCCTTCAAGTTTTATTATATGAAATGTCCTTACCACCCCCCTGGAAATGCTGGCCTTAGTTTTCTAAGGCTCTTTTCATTTATCTTTCAGTCCAAAGGAGGGAAGTAATTTGCAAGGAGTTCAGGGTTTGATAATGTATAGAGGGGGCTCATGCTTTAGAGTTCAGAACTGAACTACAAGGAAAGGCATTCATGGTTCTCCTCCATAGGAATGTAGAGGAAGCTGAGATTTATGAGAGAGAGAGAGAGAGAGAGAGAGAGAGAGAGAGCACTTGCCCCCTCAGACACAGTAACATGCAATGGGGAATTAAAACAGTGTATGACATGGTAAAAAAAAAAAGTAAATAAAAATTTAAATATATATGTATTATAAATGAGATGATGAAGATATTTGGAATAAAATTAATCAAACAACAAATTTTAATATACATTGAAAATTAGAGACAATTAAGCAACCTCCTTTTGAGGGGAGGACAGAATACTCTAAAACAGAAAAGTGCAGAAATAAAAGTGTGGACTGATAAAGCAGATCAGTTTGACTTATCTTGGACATTTAGGAAAGATAGAGTTTTCAATGTGCACATATGCCTCAGATTCTTGCATTTTTCCCAAGTGGCATTGAGACCATTGACAGGATGGTCCTCTGTTGGTGGACCCCACACTATGTATCACACCTTTGCCCCAGAGGCTGTTATGCTTTGAGCATCTCTTCCTTTCCCTCAATTCAGGTTTGCCTCCTCTTTCACTCAGTTCCTCTCACTTGGTTCCTCTCGTATGTTAGTTTTGCTTTTCCTTTAGTCAGACTTCCTGTCATGCATGACTCCAGATAGAAATCTCTGGAAAAGAGGGAAATAAGGAAATGAAAATGTCAACCAATAGGAGGGTAAAGAGGAAAGCCATTGTGTGCCCCGACAGCAAAGGGAAAGCAGAAGAATAGGTAGATGGCTTAGTGGTTAAGAGCATTGACTACTCTTCCAAATGTCCTGAGTTCAAATCCCAGCAACCACATGGTGGCCCTCTTCTGGTGCGTCTGAAGATACAGTGTATTTACATATAAAAAAAGGTAAATAAAAGTAAATAAATCCAAAAAAAAAAAAAAAAAAAGAATGGTTAATGATGGTAGGCTTGCACAACACAGGAGCTTTTCAGAGGAAAGGTGGGAGAAGAGGAGGGCCCAGTCATCAGAGGGCCGCTTTGGCTAGCTGTTAGCTGCCTGTTGTTAGGACTATGCCCGAAGCCCTGCCACAGATTACAAGTTCAGGTTCCCCTGGCCACACTAACCTCAAGTTATGTGAAAAGCAAGTCACATACCAGGATGGAAGCAGGCCTGCCCTTCTTCTAAGGCCGCCACTGTGACTTTTTCCACCATTTGTATTTCTTCTTCTCCCTTTTCACACAACAGCCTAACTCAAATCCTGGAGTCCAGGGAGACTGACAATACTGTTTGGGTTGTGTAGAAACAATTTTTGGGGGGCTCCCAGCCTGGTTTCAGAACATGGCACCTGGTTTCAGAAGGCTGGCCGTATTCTTCTTTTGAAATATCTTTAGGGGACATAATTTGTACCTGCCTCCTAGCATAATGGTCACTGGGAGATGGCTGATGAATTTCAAAGTTATTCTGAAGTTGAAACCTGACATCTTTAAAATGGCCACTATTCTGTTTGCTCCTTTGAGTTAATAAACGTGGGCCAGAAAAGCTCACACCACAGCCCAGGACATCACCTGAGCTCTGAACTCTAGGAGATTAGAATGACTGACAGTCATCAGCTAGAACCATCCTGTGGTGGTCTAAACACTCAACACCACTGCTCTAACTGTTTACCCAACAATGAAAATATACTCAACTCTCTGTCCAAGAACTCTCATGTTTGGGGACATGTGTCTTGATTTATGTAACTCTTAGAAACTATGACTTCTGGATTCTTACAATTCACTGAGTCTAAGTTGGGTCCCTGTAGAGATTTAGTAGGGAGCCTGCTGTTCATATCTAATATCCAATTAACATCTTAAGTGCACTAAGCAAAGGTAGTTCTCCAAGACTATATTCATACAACTTCTCAAAGGCAAAAATAAAAGTGTACAAGAAAAGTCAAGTGTGGGGACTTAGGAAATGGCTCAGTGGGTGAGGCTGCTTGTTGTGTAAGCGTAAGGATCTGAGTTCAAATCCCCCACACTAACTCACGTAAAAATCCAGGCACATTAAAAATCACATAAACATTTCTATAGCCTCAGTATTGGATCGTAAAAACTGGTGGTTTCTGGAAACTCACTGGCCAAGCCTTGTCTTCAAGACAAAAACATAGAAAAGACATTCAATATCCTCCTCTGGCTTCCCCATATACAAACTCAGGCATATTTATGTAAATGCAACACACACAGAGACACACACGGACACACACACAGGTACACTCTTGGTCTGTTAGTCATGTTGGAATAAGTTATCAAACTCAGCAATAAGCACTCTAGAAAGCCATCACCCATTATATAAATGGGCAGAAGGCTTCTTTTAGTAACCATTATCTGTTTTAAAGTACAACGTTAGCAGTGGAGAGTTGGCTCAGTGGCTAAGAGCACATTGTTTTTGCAGGGGCCAGCGTTCAGTTTCTAACACCCACATCATGGAACTCACAACTGCTGGCAATTCCGGCTCCAAGGGAACCTCATGCCTCTGACCTCCTCAGGGCTCTTGTTCCCACAAGCACATGTCCCTCCTAACGCCCAGCCCCCTCTGCCACAAATGCACACAATAAAAAGTACGACTTTACTTTCAGTGTAATATTTTTATAATCAAGACAGCTTATGAAGTAGAAATTATGATAATGAAATTCAGGGATTATATCCAATCAATCTAAGTTAGTAGATGGCAGACTAATCACACAAAAAATTATAGAAATACTTTCCAATGGAAGAATAGAAAGCAATTCTAATGAGCTATACTTAACATTTATTTTATTCCCATGTAGAACTACACAGCAAGCAGGCAGAAGGACCCCACATTCAGCCTTCACTGCCAATTAGTTCAGAATATCTGAATGCATGAGGCAAAATACCAAGGACTGGGGTAAATCTGCCATCTGCATTTCTCCCATTGTCAATTAAAATTTCATTTCTTTATACTAAATCTTTTGACATGCTTGACCCCAGTGCTCTAAGAATGACTTGAATAACTCCCTGGGTCTCTTCCTATCCAGTCGCCTCTCCAGGGTTATAAACTTAACTCCCTTAATACTTTGGATACTGTGTTTTAACATTTTTCCCTCTAAGAAGCATTAGAGCCTATTGGTCCCCTTT
>JADRCD010228317.1:0-45265 GCA_019843815.1 Montemys delectorum | reverse complement strand
TCTTGACTGGTCCTCTGGGCATCCTTCCTCTCATCCTGCCAGCCCATGAAAAGCTATACCAGTGACTTCTCTCAGAACTAAGGAAGTGGAGGGAGAGGACCCTCAGTGTCAGACCACTGAGCTTCACAAGGTGGTTGGGAATGTCTGCGGGGGTCCCAGCCCTAGCATTTTCAACGAGGAATACTTCCAGCTCTTGCCGGACCTCTGCTCTGGCTGCTGCCAAGACCGCGGCCTCTTCAAGCCTGTCCCAGCACTTCGTTAGCCAGTGGCATCAGGCAAGCAATTTACAGAAATCGCCACTGCTCTGTTCTCACCATACTGACTTGCTGTGGGGTACAGTTCTAGGGTCCTCATGTCTGCTTGAAGCTCGGAGTTTCCCTACAGTATGCTACTTTTCCTTCAGCTCCGTGCCTTCTGCTCCCTAGGCTCCCGGCATCTTTGAGAGGAGAGCCATAATTGTCTCTTGAGAAAGGCAGGAAGAGAGAAACCACGATGACTGCCCTAGTTTCTTAACTGTCTTGGGTTTACATCTTCCCTGCATGAGAACACGTCCACCTTGTTCTTCCTCTCAACAGAACAAGAAAAGCATCACAGCCACAGAAAACTAAGTTACTTTCCTCCTGTCTCAGAGGTCAAAGTCATAAGAAATGTTATGGTGGGAGCCGCTTCCTGTACTGGGGAAGGACCACTGACCAACAACAGTGAGGGATCCCCTGGCTGGCTGTGACTGGTGATAAAGATTCATGGAGCTCATAGGGGGATTAGCTGGAGGAGGGTGAAGTCGGGTCAGTAGTCCTCTGGGGAGTGGTAAATCTCCTAGGGAGAGACAGGATGGAAGTGCAAGCCTGAGGATCTCCCATAGGGAGCTAGACTATTTTCCAAAGTGGTAGCTGGAGCGTTCTGTGTCAAACCTCCTTCTTCGGGATGTTTTATTTGCCGTCCTGTTTTCTTCAGTGTACACATTCCTGGAAAGAGGTAAGGACACGAAGCAGTAGAACTTACCAAATTTCATTAATGCTGAAGCTGCATTTTATAGAACAGTATTCTGTTTTATGCGGCATCATTTCCACTCTCAACAAGCCATTTCATTAACAGCCCCTGCTGCCTTAGTGCGGCATTAAGTATAAATATTAAAATACTTTCACTCTCCTCATCCCCTGACCAGGGAACTGCCCTGCCTTTGGTTGCAGACAGGGATGCCTCTCCCGCTTTGAAGGCTCAGGTACTCCCTTCCAGTGTAGAATGAAGCCAGTATTTGGCGAACTCTTTTCTAAAATACTTCACAATTTGGATTTGTTTTTCTTGTAAGAGACGGGCAGAGAGAAGTGTCTGTGTTGGGAAAGATGGGACTGAGATGGTATACAGCTCCCAGAGTCCTGCTCTGGAGAGATGTCATGGCGGAGAGATGTTAGAATAATATTTGCTATTTGTGTGCTAGCGCCCACCAAAGGGAAATGTCTGAGGCACTCCTGTGCTTTGCAGAGAGGGCTGTGGGGGTGGCAGAAGACTCCCTTCCCCCAGCTGCAGTGGTAACATCACCCTTGTTTAGTGTCCTTTACAGTTCCTCTCTTCATTCTGGTAAGCAGACAGACAAACACTGATTTTTCAGGGTAGTTTTTCAAAACAGGTCTCAAACCTGCTCCATGATACCAGAACCCCAGCATTTTAGCACACTATTTCTTGTCCTGAAGTATAAAAAGAATATATAAGTTTGCAGCTGTTACACTCCAAATAAAGCAAAAATTGTGGGGAAGTTGAGGTCGGGGGACATACTGAGCCAGGTCTGAAGGTTGGGATTGAAGAACAGCAAGAAAGAAGAGACGTAAGCAAGTGCAGATGTGCCTGCCTTGCTTTGAGAACTGGGTATCTGCCAGTTAGGAGCAATAGAGAAGAGCCTCGATCAGGTGGCAGCATCGGTGGTGGGGCGGGCATAACAGTGGCAGCAGAGTCATGGGATTTCAGAGTTAGCAGAGTGCTTCTTCCGAGTGTGTGCCTTGCTTTCTGGGTGAGCAAACCGACCCCCTGGGAACTGGAGTTGATTGCTGATGGTTTCCCATTGTTCTGGTGGGTGACAAGCAAGTAAGTCACTCCCTTCTTCCTGGCTCCTGAGAAATGCCATTGAGAGCAGAAGGATCCTTTGTAAGTGATGATGAGCACACGCTAACAATTGTCCCTGCCAAGGTTAAGAACAAGTGCTGCTTAGTATTCCTCAAGTGAGAAGGAAAACTAATCCACGAGGCCCAGCCCTGCACACAAAAGCACAAGGGTCCTGGGTGATGGTGTCTGGAGAATGTGTGGAGGCAAGGTCTCCCCTACAGGACCCCAGAACCTGCGTTGTTGGCAAATTCCACTGTCTTCCTTTCACACTGTGATCTGAAAAACCCTTTCCCTCTGAGTTCCCCATTCCCAATGTATAAAAACAATGCAGGGCCAGGAGGACAGCGCAGCAGATAAAGGTGCTTGCCACTGTCTAGTGACATGCGTTCAAATCCCCAGAACCAACCTGAAGGACATGGAGAACTAACTCCCAAAAGTTGTTCTCCAGTTTACGTGTGTATGCATGCACACACACACACACACACACACACACACACACACACACACAAATAAATATAGGAATATTCAAACAAACCACAACAACAAAAACCAATGCATGCCTCCCAAGCTCTAACTTAACAGCCATGAATGGGAAGGGGAGGGTCCAGACTTTTGTGAGATATATTTGTTCCTCATTTTCTTGTTCTGTAAGACATCCCATCCTTCATTGGAGAAACTGACAAGAGAATCAATATGATTTTGATTTCCTGAAAGAAGCAGGTACTCTCCAAGACTCAGGTACCCTGTCTGTGTATTGTTAAAAGTCAGAGAAGGAAACATTAATCCTGGAGGAGTCCTTTTGGGTATGTGGTCCTAAGGGCTGTGTGTCCTCAGTAGGGACAAAAGGAGAGGCAGGGATAGGTGGGCAACCTGAACTAAGGGCTGGGGCTGGATGTTGCAGTCAGTGAGTGGCAGGTTGCCATTGACGCTGGAGTGGGAACTAACAGAGCATCCAACAGTGTGTGAAAGCTACAGAGAATAGAGGCCAAGCTTACACACAGTAAGCTGTGTGTGGGAGCTTCTGCACTGCCTGGGATGTGAGCCTCTTAAGGAATTGAGTGCCCTCTAGGGGTTTGTGTGATTTCTAAGGGCTCTTCACCATTACACTCAGGCCCTCAAGAATCCATTACTCTAGGAGAAAAGAGGGCAGCCCCTCTTAATCAAGCCCCACCTGGCTGCAGCAATGATTACATTGTGCAAAAACTTATTATCATGGCATTTTGATTGATCATTATCTTAATATCAAGGATAGCATTAGAGGCCCCTCCCCTGTCCCTGCTGCTGACAAATTAACTATACAGATGACCACTTCTTTGAAATTAAAAAAAAAAAAAAAATCCTTAACTCTTTCATTTTATGACCTCATTTATATGGACTCCAAAAAAAAAAAAAAAAAAAGAAAAAAAAAAAAACATAGGTTAGCATGGAGAGGTATATATTACAGATTTGTAATTGCCAGGGCTGGAGACAGGAGAACCAGGGGAAAGGCTGTGGTGTTTTTGCTTGGGGTGGAGAAATAGGTACCAGTAGTGACTACACAACTTTGCAAATAGAAAAGCCAGCATACAGGATTCTACACTTCAGGAGGGTAGGTGTTGTGTACGAGACTGTCATCCCATAGGGATGAGGCATATGCTCAGAGTATCCTCAAGTTGCTCTCTCTGGAGGGGACCCGCTGATTTGGCCGTCTAGGGTCTCTGCCTGTATTTCCCTTGCTGTCTGATCTGATTTGTTAAACTAATATCACCCATCCTCTCTTCATTTCCAATTCTGTCTCATTTTGTACGCTAACTGTATACACAGAAAGAGCGTGTGACCAAAGCAAAGGTTGAGCAGAGTGCCAAAAAAGTGTGCCCAGGTGTTCAGAGCAGCTGATGTCTGAAGAACAGCCGGACCCATGGGCCAACAGAGAACACTCAGGAGTCAGTTGGGGGCAAGCAGCAGAAACAGTGGAGAAGGAGGAGGGGGGGGGGGGGGGGGGGGGGGGGGGGGGGGGCGGGCAGGGCATAGCATAGGAAAGGGAGGGGAAGTGCTGGGAGAGAGAATTGGAAGGAAAAGGTCTGTGGACTTCAGGGTGATGAGTGCTACTCTGAGACACTGATAAATGGAAGGAGGTGGGGGTGAGTGCAGAAACAAAGCTGTAGGCTGGGTGTGGCCTGGCTGGAGCCAAGGGAAGCAGCGCAGGAAACTGGGGAGGGAGGGGTGAGTGATGACATCAGCCCAGCCGCTCTAAGCATCTGTCTCATGTTAGTTTCTTAATCCATCTGTTTTCTCTTTTGCCTTGCTTGCTCTTACCCGGGAATGGGGTAGGAGGGAGGGGAAGGTTACCAGGGAAAGAGTAAAGAAATGAAAGCAAAGGAGGTGGTGAGGACAAAGTTCAGGCAGCATGCTTCAGCGCTTCCTCCAAGGGACTCTCACACAGAAAGCACAGAGAGTGGGAATATATACATCTGTATGGTGTGGGCAAACCGGAGGTGGGGTGTATTAATGACTACCTGAACGAATGAGGAAGACGTGTGAGCAGCTGATTCATGCGATGAATTCAACTGTAGGGAATTGCTACTGGGTCATTTTCAATCTGACCAAAAAAAAAGAAAAAAAAAAAAAATTAAAGGTGTTTTTGCAAGATCTAAGCCTAACAGGTGTGCAAGATGTTTCAGGTCTGAGTCCAGATGTTTGCCGTTTCTGGGTCCTTCCTCAGTTCATTCATTTTTAAAGTGTAATTTTAGGTTCAGAGAACTGTGTCAGAAGTTAAAGGAGGATGGCACCAGCCAGGAAGCATGTGCCTGGGGGTAAGCGGAGAGGAGGCAAGAACACCCCAACTTTCAAACAGTCAACCATTTATCTCAGTAGAAATTTTCAGAGAAAAAAAAACTTCCTTTACTAAGTGCGTTTACTAAGCATTTTTGAGCAGTTTTAGTTCCTTTACATGGTACTTTTATGGGTCTCTAAGGCCAATAATAGGGGCATGTGGACATTGGAAATGTGGTAGATCGAGGGCAAGGTTAGTGATGATTTTCCACGTGATGTGACTTCCCACTGCCCAGCAGAGGGTCTAGCCCAGAAGTACACACATAAGCATTCAGACAGAAAGGGTACTAAAATGTTGGAGAACAACGTCAGAAGAAGTACGCTTGGGCGTAGGTGTGCTCTTTGGTGTTTAAGAAGGACTGTCTGCAACGTATCACCAGGCAGAATGTGAAGCTAGAAGATGCGGCAGAAACAGTTAGCTCTTCCTGTAGGATGCCATCGGGGTTTAACTGCAGTGAGATCCTAGGATCCAGGGGTGGCCCCTCCTTATGAAGAATTTAAGTTGTACAGAGTGTCAAGTGCAGTCCTACGAGCAATATGCCCAACTGTGATCATAGTGATATGACTGTGTGCTTAAAACTGTAGCGGTTAGGCACTTGAGCATAAAGGACTACGGAATTACCATACTCTGTGCTAAAAGGCTAGTTCATAGTTCTCAGCCCTGGAAGGTAGTTGTCCTTCAGGGATACAAAACTACACCAGTAAACCAAGCAGGCAAATTTGTCTAAAATTGTAGACAAAAATATGATTACAGTAAGACCTTAATGAGGTTTTCATTCCTGTTCTCCCAGGAATATAACTGTCATCACATGTAGAAGAACCCAAAGAGGAGTGGAAGGGGAAATGTCTCATTCACATCTCTCCAGTGGCTTTTTCCTTTCATTAATTAATTTGTTTATTCACTTTAAGTCCCAATCGCTCGAAGCCCCCCTCTTTTCCAAGTCCCTCCCTCACATGGCCCCTCCTCCCATCATTCTTCCCCTTCCCCCACCTCACCCCCGGGGTACCAACCCACCCTGGCACCTCAAGTCACTGCAAGACTAGGCCCATCTTCTCCCATTTGAGGTCATAGAAGGCAGCCCAGTTAGGGGAACAGGGTCCAAAGGTCCAAGTTAGTTGACTCTGTTGGTCTTTTTGTGGAGTCCCTATCCCTACCTGGTCCCTCAATCCTTCCCCCGACTCTTCCACAAGACTTCCCAAGCTCCGTCCAAGCTTGGCTGTGGGTCTCTGCATCTGTTTCGGTCATCTTCTGGAGTGGAGCCTCTCAGAGGACAGTTATGCTAGGCTCCTGTCTGTGAATCCAGATTGACAGATACAAACATAGCCTGGGGCTCTGAGGAGGAAGGCAGGCCTGCAGCGTGTCCCTACTGATCCTCTGAAGACAGCTCTGTACATTCCCCTGGAAATTGGCAGGGGCAGCTACTGCATTTGTTTATGTCCATTTCACACAGGGCACCTGTGTATCCAGGTCCAAAGACTTTTAATAGTCTTTGATGCAGACTTTAACGTCATTTTTGTTTTAGTTTGGGGGCCAACTGTAAATGTCATTGAAACTCTGGGCCTGATTATTGAGATAGTTGAGGACTATACGCATATTTTAATTTATCAAAGATTCAAACAGTAGGAGAATGAACCCATCACTCAAACAGGAAAGGGGAAAAAAGTAAACCAGAATTAAAGAATCTACTAGTAATTCTTCTTTGATGTGAATACCCCTTCCCCTGATCGTAACACCACCCCCACTATACATAGAAACCCACACATTTCCTTCCACTGCCACTCTCTTAAGAACACCCCTATTTACTCCTCTCAACCTGGCATCTCACTCCATCTTTCTGTCTACCATTTGACCCATAGTCATTCCCAGTGGAAGCCCAGGACCAGAGCTATTTCCCTATCTCCCATTACTAGTTCTGCACACTGGGCTCCAGCTGCCCAAGCATCTTAGTAAGACACTTCCTTCATTGCATCTGAGAAGCTTGTGCGCTTCCTTCCTTGTCTTCTTCACTTACCTCTAGTTATCGGCTCCTGTGTTTAGACAGATTTCACAGCAGAATTAAAGTCAACAGTGACCAGAGCTTATTGCTCATGAGATGCCTCATCCCTGCATGCAAAAATACACGAGCATGTGGTAGCTTAGAATTCAAGAAATTAAAACTTCCTACTGCCAAGACAACTGTTGCAAAGTCCATTTACTTAAACCTTATGTCCTCCGGTGTATAAAGAGACTTCAGTCTTCGGCACGAAAACGTAAATTAAGTGCTGCTCCGAGTGACTAGAAAGCCAATGACTTAATTGAGGAGAGGATAAAAACCTCTAGAAAATGCCTACCGTCACTAGAAACAAGGCTGCAGCCTGGGGCTAAAAAGGAGGGACCACTCATTCCTTATGAGCATCCCTGACCGGCAGTCTGACCTGTGTGTATAGAGATGGCCTCACATCATCTGAAAATGTTGCAATAAGTACCCACCTGGCCAGCTAAGAAATGAGGTGAAATGTATTTTCCAAACAGGGCAAAGTTAAAGTCGGGGCCAAATATGTATGTGTATACACACACACACACACACACACACACACACACGACATGAGCTATTTGGAGTGTTACTAGCACAACCCTTCCTTCATCCGTTTATCGTACCAGTTAACCAGGTTGTGTCATGTAGACTAGGTACCTGACACTTTGTTTGGGGGTCTCCCAACTTCTGTGTTGTTATTTATTCATGGGGTTTTCCTTCCCTTTTCTTTGGTTACAGATGCGAGTGTCTCTCTGGCTTATGTGGTTTTCCCGTTTGTGAGGTGGGATCTACTCCCCGAATAGTCTCTCGTGGAGATGGGACACCTGGAAAGTGCTGTGATGTCTTTGAATGTGTTAATGGTACGTGGGGTTTCTCTTGTTCTTAGAGAGTATACATTTTGAAAGCAGGAGGCGGAGGGAGGGTCAACCTCGCTATTTCCACCAGTCAGGGCAGGGTGTATACTTAGGGACATGCTGAAGGTCACTCAGAAAGGAGGTTTGCTTAGTCACTGTATGGCTAAGAAAGATAGGGAACTATCATATTGTCACAGGGAACCTCAGAGTCTCAGGAGCAGATTATATGATAAGATCTGTCAAAAGTTCAGTTTGGGAATTTCAGGGAAAGGGAGGGAACATAGAGCTTGTTACTGCTTTCTGTGTCATCCAATGCCCTGTCCCCATTGCTGTCGGCAGATAATCTAACTGAAACCTCATGAGAGCTAGAATGATTTGAAACAGAAAAGACCTTGTTCTTCCAGGCCAGTGTTTCTATGGTAGAGAACGTCTTTGATCAGCATCTGGGACCATATTGGCCAGCTTTAGACCTGGCCTTCCAGACAATTCCTTCAATAGAATCTGCCTCTTACCTTCACTCTTCTCAAGACAGCTTGGTATTTGGCAACTTGATGTTTATTAAATCGAGGTGTTGGGAGAGTAGAAAACCTGAAATATGCTTCTCTGTTGGAATTTTTGGGGGAAAAAAAAACAACAAAACAATTGCATAGACTACAGCCTCTGGCTGTTCATGGATGAAAGTAGGCACAGAGTTAAGCAACAATAACAAAATACATCACACACACATCGAGACTGGCAGTGACTACTGCCTGTGAGAGGCTTAGGAAGGTCTCCTTCCTGCTCTCAGGTCCATCCTCCACAAAGAGGTCTTGCTAAAGTTGATTCCTATTTGACTTGTGACCGTGTATTTTCCAGTCACATGGTCATGGGCTGTATCGCTTTGGTTTGCACTGAAGAAACACAGGTAGTGTAGCTTGCTAATTAAGAACAACCTCAAACCAAACCAAGTCAGGTAACGGTGAACCTCCCTTACTGTGTAACTGGGGAAGGCTTATGGTCTCCATGGGCCTCAGTTCTTCGACTGTAGGATGAACTGAGTACTAGTAATTATGCCTTGAATATAAATAGTCTTGATTATTCTGTGTGCTCACATTCTGCCCACACTCAGAGAACACTATGGGTGACAGTGGTGAGGATGTAGACAGTAAGGCTATTGTAAGCATCCTGGTATACTGACTTTATAAATAGCCGCCGAGGAGGGAAGGCGTGGGGAAAGTCCTGTGTGCTTAAATCTCTTTGAAGTGCCTCCAATCAGTCTTGTTACCACCCAAGTCAGTGGTTCTGCCTGGTAAATAGGAGCCAGTGGACAAGCAGACCTTTTCCGTGTGGCAGTGCCATGGGTGTGATTTATTGCAGGCGATATTCTGCGAATGCTTAGCTTTCACCGTGTTCGGTGAATACTTAACTCGTGCCGTAATTCTTGTGCCAGTTGAGGCGGAAACTGGGGCTCCTCAGCCCAGGGCATGCAGCATCTCACTGAGATTCCTTGCACTGCAACTGTCTGTCACTCGTTCTGTAAGGAGAACTGCCAGAAGAGGGTAGTCTGTCTCGCCCCATGCCCATGGACATTGGTGTGTTACGTGTCTCAGAGGGTCCCCAGCTTTTCCTGATTTAGCAAGTGAATAATTTTGATTGGCAACCATCTTTGTGCCCTTGAGAAGTAGGCTGTTAACACGGCAGCTCTCAGAGGGACCCCTCCAAGGGTGCACTCACTGTTTCACTGTCCTACACTTGGTTCTCACCTCATTTTGTCTTCTGGAAAGAATGCCCACAGTGAGAATATTTGCTTCGTTTCTCTGGATAAGAAAGATCTCCCATCTTCTCTCTTGGCTTCTGGATTCTAGAAAGCCAAGCACCATGCCTTTCTATCAGTCAGAACATTGACTGTACCTTCTTCTCCATGACGTGATAGGAATCTTCATGGCTTGTCCTTACTTAGGGACACTTTTTTTTTTTTTTTAGAACCCTGACCTTAAGAATAGAATTGACCACCTGACAACAAAACAGAGGTCCTATGTTTCTTGCAGTAGCTTCTTTGAGGCACCGTTGTTCTATGTGTCTTGTCCTGCCATGCATTGGCTTGACTGACTATATTGGCACTTCAGGTGTAGAAGACTGGATAGTCACTATAATACCGTAAGATCTACAATTCAGTTCTGTGGGCTATTTTTAAGGACAATCTAGCTTCACCTGTATCTTACTTATTTTGATGGGTACATAAACACATGCATCCACATGTATTTGTATGTGAATATGTGTTATCGCCAGGTGCTAGGAAAATATCACTTATGTCACAGGCTCACCATTAATAGATGCTATAATATAGATGCTATAATTAAAGGTTCATTATTATCACTTAGATAACGCTGAGCTTGCTCTCTCCTCGCCCCCCGCCCCTCTCCGCCCGCGCGTGTGTGTGTGTGTGTGTGTGTGTGTGTGTGTGTGTGTGTGTGTGTGTGTGTGGTGTGTGTGTGTGTGTGTGTGTGTGTGTGAGAGAGAGGGAGAGTCAGAAAAAGGATAAACAAGTGGAAGGAAGAAAACAGAAGAGAGTAACTTGCCTGTCCACAAGGACCTCGGACAAGTATACCCTGAGAACAGGTTTAATAACATAGTAGTTAAATATTAATTAGAAAAGAAAAGAATAGTCATAGGGTTGTCAGCAAACGTTGAAAGTGAAAATTAAACCGAGTATACACAAGTATGAAGGCTTGTGGTTGTCTGTAGTTTATGTAGTAGCCAGAGTTAAACATCATGCCATGCCACTCCCCCCAACTTCCCGTCATTAAAATGTAAAAGGATATAGAGTGAAATACCCAGTTCTTATTTGTAGAGGCAAAAGGCCTGCTGGACAAAGCAACACATAGTCCCTAGTGGCAGTTTTGTCCTCACATGGAAATTAAGAAGGCAGCCCTGAGCAATGCGTTATGTGTTCAGTGATTTCGACAGCACAAATATAGACACCAGCACGCTGTGGTGTAGGACTCCTGAACAAAAGGCAAGCTGCCACTGAAATTCAGTGAAAGCATTTTCAGAAAGGCAGATGTGCACAGCTGCACCTGAGGTGCCTGGGTCACACTGTCCCCACAGGCATCCGAGGAAGACCCCAGTCAAGGAAAGGGTGGCTAACGGTTAGTGTCCCCAGCCCTGCATTCAGAGGCACAGATGTCATAGCAGGACTTGGTGCCTGAGTTGACCCATGGTCTGACATTGCTTTTTTAAAACATACATTAAAATGGAAGTGTACATTTTAAAAATGGTCCCAGATGAAGTTAAGAGCTCCTGAGTTCACCAGCTTCGATGGTAGCTGGGATAGATGGGAGAGCTTCCTCCATAAGCCTGGATGGGCTCTGTGCTGGCAGAGGGAGGAGAAGAGAGTGGCTGCACAGGTTTGCCATGAGCTTCTCCGATGCCTAGCTCACTCTGAGAATAAGGTCCATGAGGTGACGTCAGAAACCACGGGAACAAGTGGTATGACTGGGTGGTAAACAGCCAGCCACCTCCTTCAAAAAACAACGGTATCTGCTCCGGCTCCCAGGCAAATGTTTTATCAGCAGGGAGCTGCCTGCTGATCTCAAAGCTGCACGTGCCTGTCTGCTCCGAGGTGTCCGTCCTATCTTCCCTGTCATCTTAGGAATGGCCCACCTCTCAGTCCGTAAACTCTGGCTGTTGAGGCACCCAGTGTAGAATGTGGAAGTGAACAGCAGTCGAGCTTACACATCTCAGCTTCCCAGTGTGTACGCCAGGCACCTAGAGAAATACATTATGTTTGAATGATGGCATCAGTAGCAGCTGACTCTCCCAGTGTGACTTAGTTTTATAATTTTTTCCCCCAAGTAAGTCAGAGAAGTTGGCTTTGGTATTACGGTATTGGGAACATTTAATACTGAGTGTATGGAACAAGGCTACATTTAGTTTGAGGTCAATCCATACTTAACAATAGGAGTCTACTACTGGAATAAAAGGAAAAGAGCCTTGCTTTCTCCAGCATGGTGGAAGGTGGGGGAGACAAAAGAGGGTCACTTGTGTGCATAGGATTAACCAGAGCAGTCTGAGGTGAGTATGGGATAAATTCATAAGAAGAGGGTAAGAGGCAGTATGACTTGTGGTTTTAGCCTGTCATTTGTACCATTCGAGACATCCGCCCGTCCCTGTGATGCTGTGTTAAAGAACAGCATTGAAATGAACAGTAATAACTAAGGATCTTGCCAGGCGGTGGTGGCGCACGCCTTTAATCCCAACACTTGGGAGGCAGAGGCAGGCGGATTTCTGAGTTGGAGGCCAGCCTGGTCTACAGAGTGAGTTTCAGGACAGCCAGGGCTATACAGAGAAACCCTGTCTCGAAAAACCAAGGAAAAAAAAAAAAGCTAAGGAACTTGAGTAAGTCAAGTCACTCACACCCCAAACCAGCTTTCTCATCATGTAAGATGTTGGCCTATAAACCCGGCCTGCAACCTGTTAATAAGAAAGCAGTTACTAAAGACATTAAGAACCCCATTTCTGGATGTTAGTCCAAGCTCATCATGTCTTCCAATACGAAAATAGAGAAATCCAGTACAAAGACAGGCAGGCAGACAGACTGGCTGGCTGGCTGGCTGACTGACTGACTGACTGACTGACTGACTGACTGACTGACTGACTCTGGTGTGTATTTATTGTGCACTCCTATTGTTCCCCAGGGCCTTAGTATGCTAGTGATCATGAAGAGCTTTTGTGCATTCTTTTGAGTATTGTCCATTTCCGTGGCTTATCCCAGCACAGACCTAAGCATCCAAAAGAAATGGTTGGTTTTCCCTTCGGGTACTTGGAAACCTTTATGTCTGCTCTTTTAATTACATCAGTCTAATTATGTCAGTTAGAGGGACATTTTTGGAGTTGTCCAGTTGCCTCCATCTGTCACCCCTTTGGCTCCGTGTTTCCTGTCCATTGACTTCCTACGGAGGTCACCCCACAGTGGAAGGAGACCAGTGGCAATATAGAGGCTGAGCTCAACTAAGAGGCTGAAGAAAAGATGAGGAGTTGACCTGGGCCAGACTAGGTGGGAGGAGGGCGAGGGGGGCCTCCATTTTCACATTGGCTCTGAAGTTCTGTCTCTCAATATTTCCTTTTGACACTTGTCAATCAGTGTGATTTGGCAAGGACTAGAGTTTTCAAGCATCTATATTGTGGCGCTCTCTTTCAAGAGCTGTGGAATGTTAGATGGAAGAGGAGGTTAGAGAATGTAGAAGCATCCATTGCCAGACATAAAGCACATAGAGAAAGTCACTGAAAGACATTTCTGCACTGAGGAGAACAAGCCAGCTCCTCATCATTCTAAGGTTCACATCCTCCTCCATGAAGAAGTAATTGGGCATTGCTCCTCCAAGACCACCAGTAGCTTTTGCATTGTACACTTGTTTCGAAAGTTCCTATTAATTTCTTTTCAACAACAGAGACTTCATTTTGCTGATTTGGTTTGTTTTAATCCAGAAAGGCTTACCCTAAAGGTAGCTTCCTCAACTGTACTTTTGGAGACTCGCCAGCTCTCTTAAGCTTGACCCTCCTGCCTGCCAGCATCCCAGTCTGTGCTTTAGCTGGTTGGCTAACTGGCCCCATCCTCCTGTCAATCAGATCTCTGTCATGTAAATGTCTACATGCCTCACCATGAGAACAGGTCACGCAGCGGCTTTGTGCATGACCAACCTTTCCATCCTTCCCTTTTCAGATGTTATATGGAGATTTGTGGCTTCACCCCTATGGCATAAGTGGTTGATTAACTCAGCTAAATAATGAATGTTGGTTGGCTTACTTTATTTTTCAGCCTGAGTGGACATTCCCTACTTTGTTAGCGTATACAGCCAGCATATTTGACTTTATTTAACATAGAAGTGTGAATCAGCCTTTTGTAGCCTCTTTCAATAGTTCTTATGAACTATTTGAGGTTTTTGGAATCCCATTTGACATGATTTTGGAGTCTAGAAAGAGTGCTCATTCACATAAGAACTCGCTTAGTAAACTGTTATGGATTGAGATGCAGAGAAGATGTAGGAGACTGTACAGGTCTATGGTCCTGTCTTGTGCACTTTTTGGAATTTGTAGTCTAGCTGTGGATGTCCTTCAAAGCCCAGGTCAGCTAAACAGCTAACTACAAGTATACAGAAAAATTTCGAGCTAACGTAAGAATTCTGTTTACTAGGGTTTTTTTTCTTTTGGGGGAAGGTAGTATTACATCTAGATATCACTGAAGAAAACCAAGAGCTCACATTAGCACCACTCATGTGACTGCAGATGGAATTACTGATCTCATAGTAAATTTAGTATTTTGAAGAGCTGCTCATCAGAGCGGTGACTTCATTTCTTCCATTAGCAGTGGGAGAATGCCACTGTCTTTCCCTCCACATCCGCACAGTTACTACCTGTCTTGTTTTGTTCTGTTGCAGTCTTTCTGGCAGGTGGGAGATTTTTCTTTCGCTTTGTATTCTTCTAATAATTGACAGCACAAGCCGCATTGCATGTGTGTATCTGCTACTTCGAAATGAATCAGATTTGAAGAGCCACCTTCTAGAATGCCTTCCCATTCTAGTTGTATTTTTCTACTTGGGTTATGGTTTATGTTGCTCAGGCATAAGCATTTTCCTTATTGTTTAATGGTACCATCCCCACATCTGGCGACTGTCATCTTTCTTTTCTGACAGAACCCTTGGAAACACAGGCATAGCTTGAGTCTAGTGGTCTGCAGTCATTTCTCATGCAATCTTTTGGTGTCAAATCCAAGAAGCCATTTTCGTCTTCCAGGATCACAAAGAGTCATTTCTGTCTTTTTCTAAGAACGCTATAACTGTAACTTAGATTTAGACCATAGCGCTCAAATTCATTTTCAATTGGTTTTGTATATGTGAGACAGGTGTTTCACTTCTGATAATACAGCTCTACCTGTACATTTTATAGTACCTGTCAATTTTAGTACCTATGTGTTCAGCAAGACATATTAAAATATAAAAAGTAAGTGAGAAGGGTGAGTCACCCTTTTGTAGCCTCTTTGAGTAGTTTTCGTGAGCTATATGAGGGTTTTGGAATCCCGGTTGACATGTTTTTGGAGTCTAGAGAGAATGCTCATTCCTATAGGAACTCACTTAATAAGTTGTTATTGATGAGATGCAGAGCAGATGAGGAGACTTATCATCATTTTTCAACGTGTGGATATGTAGTTGGCTTTCCTATGTAGTTGGCTTTCCTACATTTTTGTATTTCCCCTCATCAAATTGTCCTGCCACTATTCTCAAAAAACCTGTGTACTGAGAGTTCATTTCAGAGTTCTAAATTTCAGAAGTGTCATGTGTGTCTTTATACTGGCACCATACTGTCTTGGTCACTCCATCATTGGGTTACCTTTGGAAATCAACAGGTGTGAATCCTCCAACTTTCTTTTTCCTTTAAAGATTATTTTGTAAATTCCTAATTACATTTCCATATGAGTTTATGAGAGCAGAGTCAATTTAAACAAAAGAATGAGGTAGGATTTGATAAGGTTGGCATTAGGCATTCTATTAATTTGGGGAATATTTTTATCTTAATACTGCCTTTTAATCTGTGTCTGTTTATCTAGAACTGTTTAATTTCTCTAAGGAGTGTATTCTTTAAGAAGGTTGACTTCAGAGTATAAGCTTTGTACTTAATTTTTTTGTAAATATTCTTTCTGATTCCATTGCAAAATTGTATTTTTTAAACTTTAGTTATGAGTGTTTATTGGTATTATATAGAAATCCAATTTTCATATATTGAAGTTTGTCCCCTATAACCTTGCTGAAGTCATTTATAATATCCAGTAGGCTTTTCAGTGAGTTTGTGAGTTTTTGAGTTTTTATCTAAAAGATCATGTCACATACATCTAGAGATAGGATTAATTTTTCTTTTCCACTCTGGGTGCCTTCTACTTAATTTGTTTCCTTGATTGTCTTGGCTAGAACTTCCATTATGATGTTATCCTGATATACTAAGAACAGACGTCATTGGCTTTTTTCTTGGTTCTAGGGGGAAACTTCAGTCTTTCACCGTTGCTAAGTATGATGTTATTTGTGAGTCCTTATAGACTATTGTGTTGGCTTCTTTTACCTATTGTGAAAAAAAAACACACTTAAGAAACACAGCTTAAAAAGAAAAGACTTATTTTGGCTCATGGTTTCAGGTTCATTGTTGTCTGGCCCCATTGCTCTTAGGGCAATGACAAGACAGTAGCGTCAGGACAATTGGGCATAGCAGCCAAAGATCACAGAGAGAAAGACGACTGGTCCAGGGATAAGATACATCCTTTAAAGGCATGCCCAAGTTTCTCTAGCAAGGGCTTCACTAGTAGTTCATTCAGCAATGACCTTAATGGATTAATCAGGTGGCGAAGTTTGTGTCCTTACAATCCATGTACCTCTCAATAGCCAGATCTTCACTGCACAGCCCTAGGGTGGTGGGGGAGTTAACTGCACAGTGCTGTTCACCTCACCGAGTTAACCAAGTTTCTGCCTATTCCTTACTCGTGAGTGGTTTTCTTATGGCACAGTTTGGATATCCTTCGGGTGTTTGTGTATTCTTCATCATTTGAGAAGGTGCTGTAGTTGTGAGTTGAGGTCCTTTATTCAGTTGACACATCTTATGGAAATAACTGACTTTTAATAATTAAACCCACCTTGCATCATATAATAAATGCCGATTAGTCATGGTATTTGACCCTATTTATATGTCGTAGGATGTGGTCTGCTGGGACAATCTTTAAGAATGTTTGTCTCATTCACAAGAGCTACTCATCTACAGTTTTGTTTTCTGGTGATGTCTTTGTCAGGTTGGGATTGGTTTTCAGCAAAAATATTTAATCTCATAAAATATCAAACCGTTTTAAATATCAAACTGTTACTCTCTAGCAGAACATAG
The DNA here is from genome assembly GCA_019843815.1 of Montemys delectorum. Lineage (NCBI taxonomy): Eukaryota > Metazoa > Chordata > Mammalia > Rodentia > Muridae > Montemys > Montemys delectorum. Next base: position 28,593 of record JADRCD010228317.1, on the reverse strand, counting down.
CCAAGAGACAGAATGTAGAGTGCAAGCTTTTTGCTGGTGGACTATGTTTTTTATTTCTGCCCTTTGCTAAGTATGTAAATTTAAAACAAATTATCTAGAATTCTCTTGCTTCTAAACTCATAATACCTCCATTATAGGAACTGGAGAGATGGCTCTGAAGTTCAGAGCACTGCTGCTTTTCCAAAGGACCCAGGTTCAATTCCTACCACACACATGGCACATCACAACTGCCTATAACCCCACTTCCAGGGGATCCAACACCCTAACTTAGTCATACATGCAGATAAAACACCAATGCACATGAAAAAATTAAAAATAAGGAAAACCGTGCCTTATAGCTTTATATTGAGATTAAACAAAGTAATGGATGTTAATGGTCAAGCACTGATCATTACAAAAACGAATATGAGAATAAGACAGGAACAGAAAAACCTGCCGAAAGCCCTGACCAAACCTTTGGAAGCAGAACCAAAGCCGGTGTGGAAACACGATGGTTAGTCAAAGATAGAGAATTATTTAACTGAGTAAATGTAATCTTATATACAAGCAAGCATCATGATCTCAGAGTTGCCCATTAGGTTGGAAGAAGTCAGTGTAGACCCTAACAAGCAGCATTTCAGCTCCTCTGTGTGAACAGGGTAACTGTGTGTTTTGTTTTTATGTTACTGTGTGCTCGTCTCTCTGTACGAGTTCCATTCAGTTCAGTAAGAAGTTCCCATCAAACTATAACATCCTGCTGACAGAACTGTCTAAAGGCCATTTCAAAAGCACACAAAGGCACCACTTGACAATGACCTCAAATGTGCTTTGTTTGGTTATTATTATTAAATACAATTACATCATTTCCTCTATTCTGTTCATCCTTCAAATTTCTTCCCATGTATCTCCCTTCCCACCTTGATCCCTCTTGAAATCATGGCCTCTTTCGAAGAGGAAAAAAAGACAGAGAGAGACAGAGAAAGAAAATGGGCATATGGTATAAATACAAGCTACTCAGTCCACCTAGTGTTACTCTTAATGTATTTGAATTCAGAGCTGACCAGGTAGCGTTGGATAATCAGGGAGGATTATTTCTCCCCTCTTAGCATCTTCGTTGTATAGGGTGTAGTTCCTTTGCGTATGGGTAGGTCCCCCTGAGCTGTGCCCTCTTCCACATGCCTCCTATGTTTTGACTCTTTGCAGAAACAAAGCCAGCCTGCGTGTTCAACAGCGTGGAGTATTACGACGGAGACATGTTTCGAATGGACAATTGTCGGTTCTGTCGATGCCAGGGGGGTGTCTCCATCTGCTTCACTGCTCAGTGTGGGGAACTGAACTGTGAAAGATACTATGTGCCTGAGGGGGAGTGTTGCCCTGTGTGTGAAGGTAGGTGTGCTCCCTGGAGGCTGTACAGTTCAGAGCTTTTATTTCAAAACCAATCTAAATCAGAGGCATCTTAAAAGAAGTCCCTTTGTAGTGAGTGGTCTCTTTTAAGTGTTGGTAGTGACCCTTGTAGAGTCCTTGGAAATACTTCCCTGAGGAAAGCGTTGAGCACAGTCCTTGGTCACAGGTTCTACAAGGCGATGTGTGATTGCCCTGGATGCTTTCTGTTCCTCCCCCACAGCTGTAGTGGTCATTAAGTGTACACCTTGGCATTGGAATTCCTCCTCTCCTGTCCTTGGATGGCTCAGCTAAAGTTAGTACAGCTGTCACCTTCTGTCTCAGCCAATCAGCTCAGCGCAGACCCAGGACCCTGCTGCCTTTTTTCCTTGGAAAGGGGGTGTTAATTAGAGTCAAGTTGCAGATGGGTGGGGCAGCAGCAGCTTCAGGACCAGACATGTGTCACCTGTGACTTCTAAGGAAGTGTTGATTCTGAATCCCTCTCTGGTTCAAGCAGAGGTATTTGCATATTCTTGCAGCATACTCCTTCCACCTCTGTGAGTCATAAGTAGTGAAATTTCAGACCTGCACGGTGATTCGCATCCATCACACCCTACCCCCTTAAGGACCAGGAAACTGAAGTTCAGAAAATCCAAAGATAGCTGACTTTGCAAGGATGCGAAGAGCAACAGTTTGGGGCCTCTTTCAGGCTCTTTCAACCTGTGGTGTCATCTGACCACATACTGTTTTCTGATGAGGACTGTCATTTGAACCGTGTTGTCCTGCTTGGGTCACAGATCTTTAGTCCAAAGTCTCCCTGTCCTCTGCTCACAAAGCACAAGGACACAGTGGCCTGTTCAGTTCTATACTTTTTTTCCTTAAAATCCATTTGATGTTTTTGCTGCATTTCTCATACGGTACTGATGTCCTGAAGTTCCGAAAGTAGGACATCTCTGTTCCTAACACCGAGAGCAGTTGTTCACAATAATGAGTTCTCTCCTTGCTTGGAAAATGTTTTAGTCAAGACAGGAAAAAAGTAGTTCACGTTTTATGTGTCACTGAGGATTTAAAGAAAAGAAAATCACCTGAGACTTTTAACTTTCCCAATTGATTGTTCTCTAACCAACCTTAGCTTGCAAAAGAGTCAGAAACCACGTCACAGTTAGCGCTTTAAAAACAGACTGGGAGCTCCTTGTTCATCGTGTTAGCAAAATGTCTGTACATTCATCAGCTGCCTCACACGTCCCAGAATTTAGAACAAGCTCAAAGCAGAATGGCCTACGCACTGTCATGTTTTCTTTGAAGGACTGGAGAAAGCCCTGACTACCTGAGGACTGGAGACCATTCCCATCTAACTTGTGTATTAGCGCCCTCTGCCTCATTCGAGCAAACACTAACCTCTGACCTTGACCCAGGCTCTTGGTCCTTACATGTTGACGCCAGTTGTTACATATTTTTAGTAAAAAGAATGGAGTAATTTTTCTGTGGTTCTCCTTACAGGGATGCTTAGGGGTATTTTTTGCATCCGCTATTTATGTTCTTGTCAGTCATTTCAGAATATTTCTTTTTATGGTGGCTTTATCTACTTCTGCCCTTCAACCTGTCTGTTGCTTAGCTGCCCAAATTATGGCAAAGAAAATGGTGTAGGTTCAGTCCTCCTCTCAGGGACCTCAGGGACCCATGGGATGTCCAGACCAGCCTTGACATGCACGAGGCTGTATTGAGGACCTTCATGCTCCTTCCCAGTGTCCTTTGGACCTGTAGACAATGTCAGAGCTCGATTGCTTAGTTCTAGAAGGGACAGTATCATCCCAAGTTCAAAGGGCAAGCTCTTTCTACCCTCCAGGGGGTGAAATCATGGCGTAAACCATTTAATTCAGCAGCTCAAAAGGCTTCCTCAGAGCCTCAAATGGGCCTGTGTTTTCTAAGTACCAGACCTTGTCTCTGTCCCGCCTTAGGAGTGATGGCACCTGCATACCTGTGTCCAGGTTATGCTCATCCAGATCCCAGCGTCAGGATGAGAAGGTAGAAGTCCATTATGACTGCTGCCTTTGGATGTCATCCCAGGGACCCCTTCCTGTTAGTCCCTGGCTTCCACTGATTGCAGTTGGAATAGTGTTGAGGGATGGAGACTGGACGAAACTGTCTCCAGGTGCAGGCAGAGCTCAGATTCAGAAGGCTTAATCTCATTCCGAACTGGTGTTTTGCTCTAGATCCCATCTATCCTTTCAACAACCCCGCTGGCTGCTACGCCAACGGCCAGATCCGAGCCCACGGGGACCGGTGGCGGGAAGATGACTGCACCTTCTGCCAGTGTATCAACGGAGAACCTCACTGCGTGGCCACAGCCTGTGGGCAGAGCTGCATGCACCCGGTGAAAGTGCCTGGGGAGTGTTGCCCCGTGTGTGAAGGTAAAGACTGAAGTTCTAATGAGTGTCTGGCAAACTGCCTCCTGTTGAAAGAAGCTTTGGCCAGAATGGTCTCGTTTCCCTTTTTATTTCCTCGGGCATAATGTCTGCTTCATGCTGTTACCAGTTGCAGGCAAATTTATTATACAGCTCAAATTCGTCATTAGGGGGAAGTGTTGCAAATTTAAAATGAGACTAGCATGGGCTTTACTCTATCATTGCGCTTGTGCTTGTCTGAACACATTACAAGGATGCTTACATTGCGACTCCGTTCACTGTGAGCCTACTTAATACCCAAAGGTCAAGACAAGGAAATAAAATCAGGAGTTAGAGCTGTAACTCAGGCAGGGAGTGTTCAGCTTGGGAGATACCACATAGCTGAAGAATGCTGACTGCCAGGAGAAAGTCCCAGAATCCTCAAAGGCAGATTACATGGGCTTGTGCCTCATTCTGAGCATCCTTCTGCCTGCTTCTGAGGCTGACATGAGTGTGGCTTCCGGGTCCTCTTAATTCTGTGCCTTATGACCTGGTTTCCCACACTTTCTGTGTCTTTTCCTGCTCCGGACAAAGAGGCTGAGGCGCACTAGGCTCATTTCTCTGAGCCAGCTGCTATTCCGTTCATTTCCTGTCCTGTGAGAAGGTACTTTGCATACATACTTAACTCAGTAATGCCAGTCCTCATATGAAATGACTGTTTATGCCGACACAGCCAATAGGGGATCCATGCTTAAGAAACAATTTTGCATAGTAAAAGAAAAGATATAAGTCAAAATGTTTGTTGAAAATAGATCCATGTAGTATTTGTAAAACATACAGTTAAGATAGAAAATGATATAATTAAAGTCTGTTTAGTATGAGCTGTGTGTGTGTGTGTGTGTGTGTGTGTGTGTGTGTGTTAATTGCCATCTACTGAAAGAGGAAGCTCCTCCAGTGAGGGCTGAGTTACGCACTGATCTGTGGGCATAGCAACATGTCATTAGGCGTTGTCCGTTCGATTGCTGTGTTCCTTCAATAGGATAATAGTACTAGGTTTCCCCTAGGCCCATGACATATAACATCAAGCAATCCTTTGGTAGTATCTGAATTTTAGTAAATTAAACATCAGTTTAGTGAACGGAGTCATTAGCCTTAGAAGGATTAGATTTACATAAGACCTTAAAAATCATGATTTAAAAAAAAAAAAAAAACGGAAGCTAGAGGGCTCTTCAACTGTTGACATCACCAGCCACTGTTACGCTCACAGAGTACAGCTGCCACGCCCCCAGACTTCATAGCTTCCAGGTGACAGATTTTCGTGGCCCTCACCTCCCCCTCCCAGACAGCATTTTGAAGCTACAAAGAGGGCCATGTGCAAAGATGCATTGTTCCACAGTAGACCTTGACAAGACAGGCTAATGTGGACGTGCCTGGCCCTACCTAAGGACAGTCTGTTGTCAACCTGGACTATTCAAGTCCCAGAGATAAAGATGAGTCATAAGGTAAGCAAAACAAAAATCATAATCACAGAGCCCAGTTTTCAAAAAACAGCCTTTCCAGCTTCAAGTGCTACTGCCTAGAGTCAAAGTGAAGCTTTTAGAGTTTGTTACAAGGGGGTAGAGAGGGTGTCTCAACAAAAGTTAAGTAAACAAAGCCACCAGAATATGTGTGCAGTTGATTTAGTCTTAGCTCAGAGGTGCCTGGATAGCCACTGTTAGGTGGGTCACTTCCTGTTTGGGTTCTGTGGAATCTGCACAGAGGTCTGACCTAATTCTTTGACACCTTAAGAAAAGAGTTAGATGTAAGTGAGCCATTAATCCGAAAGCTTAATGGAGAACCTCCTGCAGCCTAGACAAGACAGAGATAATTACGAGACACTCCAAAGAGCACACTGAGGCTGAGTTTTCAATTAAACCAAGGAAAAGAGAGGGCATGTCCATGCTGAGATGTTGGGGGTATGAACTTGACATTTGCACCAAACTTTATGCACCCTTTGTAATGGCTTTGTGTTGAAGGCCTTACTGTCCCATTTTAGAGATGAGGAAATGAAGGCTTAGAGAAATTACATAAGTTGTTATCACATGGCATAGTTGAATTCCATTTTTATTTTGTTTTTCCTGCTGACCTTGAACCCTGTGTTTCCCCTTGCTTTATGACTCTTCATCCATTTTTGGCTTTTGGCCCCATATCAGGGAAAGACTGGAGTGGTGTGGTACGGTAAGAAATCATTGGCAGTTTGGGAAATTGCTATAACCGTTTGGGATATGATTACCCATGGATCCTCACTCATAGTTCATACACTTCTGAAGCGGGGTCCCTTGAGACGCCTCCAGAGTCGCCTTCTCAAGTCTCCTGCATCAGCAGCCCTCTCTGCCTTGACAAAGAGTGCTTTTGTCCAGTCACCTCGAAGCCCCTGCTGCTTCCTCCTTAGTCTCTGTTTCCATCAAATCTTTCAGAAGATTGTGTTTTCTACTCCACGGAGAACTCATGTGGCTTACCTTCCTTGTTTTGGTTTTTACCTGAGTTGAGTAGAGACCTTGGTCTAGAATGGTGTAATAGAGGCAGAATGACTTTTTCATATCAAATCAAAATTCAGAGACTGATAATGAAAAATTACTGATAAATAATAACTATTACTAAAGATTTTTTTTAAAAGCCTAGGAGATGAGAGGGTCTTATTCTATAGAGGCCGAGAAAACTCTATGCAACCATTTGACAACATTTATCTCAGTAGCCATTCCAGTGCATCAGTAAGTATAATTCTGAGTGATTTCAGAATAGCAAAAGAACGGTATAAAATAGGAAAGCAACAACAACAAAAACCCCAATGTGTTACTGAATAATAAAGAAGCCATCAGCCCAAATCATTTACAGACAAACAGAATTACCGGTGTGTGTCCAGCTCAGACCCGGAGTAAACTCCTACACACACTTGCCTAACTAGACATGGCCCTCACCTTTTAGCTTTGTCTCAGGATCCTCAGAATGTAAAATTAGAAGAGTTGAGCCTACACAGGTATTGTGGTTTTTTTAATGTTGCTGAAATAACTCACAAATGGCCAAATTCAGCATGTTAGGACCTCCAGGAAAAGGGAACCCTGGGGCTGTCATTGTTACTAAAGATGCCTACCTTCCAACTAACAGCATGGTAGGACTGGCTCCTCCCAGAGGACCGGAACATGAATCGGGACCCTTGAAGACAAGGCTGTCACCTGACAGCTAACTTGTCCGGCAAGCCCTTAAGTGCTTTGTAAGTTGGCACTTAAGGACTCTCAAACTGAAGTCTTAGCAGGTTATTGTCAACACCCAATTCGGGCATAAGATAAGCCTAAGCCATTCAGGCTGTATGCTTGGAACTGGCTGAATCCTCTGATTTTACTTTGCTGGCTTTTCTCTACATTTCCTCCTGCTCACAAGTCTGGTTTGGTTCGGTTCAGTTCGGGTCGGTTCAGTTCAGGTTTGGTTCTGGTTTGGTTTGGTTTGGTTTGGCTTGACTTGGCTCGGCTCGGCTTGGCTTGGCGTGGCTTGGCTTGGCTTGGCTTAGTTTGGTTTGGCTTAGTTTGGTTTGACACAGGGTTTGTCCGTATAGCCTTGCTGGCTATCTTTCTGGAACTCACTCTTTAGATATCCACTTGCCTTCACCTCTGGGATTAAGGGTGTGCACCATCACACCTGGCTAGTCTCATTAGTTTTAATTCCACTCAAAAAGAACTAAGGCAGAAGCACATGGAATAAATAAGAGGCTTGCAATTTAAGTATATGCATGAAGGACCTTATCCTTGTCCTTTTAAAATCTAAATTTTTAAATGTAAAGGACAAGGAAATAAGGCTCATCTTACCTGCAGTCCTTCATAACAGTAACTAACAGTGCTTGCTCACCGACCATGCCAGGCCTGAGTATAGTGAGAGCAGCATATGATCTGATCCTGAATCCTTAGTGCAGGTTTTAGGATTCCAACTTACGGTCGTAGCGCTCACAGCCTGGAGGTTATTTAACTAGCTCTAGGCCATACAGCGGGAACATAGCAGTCCTGTGACCTCAAAGCCCAGCCTCTGGACTTTGCACACATACTTCCTCAGACAGTATGCTGCACCCCAGAGAGAGGCCACAACCCTGGCGGCAAGGAATGCCCCATGCTCTTTTGAATTATTACGTGATGACTAGATGTGAGTAGATGAATGATAAATGAACAGGGGCAGGAAGGAAGGAGAGAAAGAATGGAGTAGAAACCCAGCACTTCCTTCAAGGCTCCTTATCTGAGAAATGGGCCAATAAGAAAGGGTCACCGTAATGAGAGCCTGGACAGCCATCTGGCCCCCAGCCAGCTGAAGAAAGGGCAACTTTGGGGTGCTTGTTTGAAACACGTTTTGAGGTCAGAATGAAACATCACCTGTGTCTGACGTGGGCCTTTTGCTCCAGGTGGCTTGGATCCACCAGCTGCCCTTTGCATACTTGGGGGTTATGCCGAGCACAGAGCACACTGCTCTAGGCTCCATCCCAGTGGTCGCCCCTTAGGCCTTTCAGGACTGGTGTATAGCCTGCACTTGGTTCTTTCCTGGCTCAGCTCCTAAGGATGAGTTTCAGAGTTTCATTGAGGTGTCCCCAGGACACGATAGCCAAAGCCAAGTGTCCTGTTTGATATGTACTGCTTTTAGGGCACACTGTGCGTGTGCAGATGTCTCACTGTAGTGTTACTTATTTACACAGGCAAGAGTGGTGTCTTTATGCCACATTAGTCATTATTAGTAATTTGATCATTTCCTTCCTATCCTGTCATATACATAAGGGGCCTCAGCCGATTGTAAATGTCACGCAGAACCTATCTTTAAAGAAAAATAAAACAAAAATCTTTATTAGTTGAAAGTAAACCAAGGCTTCAAAGAAAACGTGCTGCTAAGATGTTCGATATACTTACTAAGTAAGAAAAAGGTAACTTACCAGTGACACCCAGTACAAGAGATAAGAATTACAGGGTGACTTGAGGCATGACTGTCAGCTTGTATCTGCTGTCTCAATTTGGGCGTGGTTGACCCGCCCAGGTGACCACTATGACCTGAGTGTTCTGGCTCAGGCAGTATTTCCTGTGGGGACAGAATGGTGATCCCTGCGTCCTTGAGGATTTTGTCGCCAACTCCAGAGTTTGTTGCTTTCCAAGAAGTAAGAACTTAGGTCGCTCTGTAGAAGGCGGTGTTCACAGTGCCATTCCAGTTGCCAGTGAGGGAATTTCCTGACCTCCCCATTCTCCAAAGCAAAACTCAGTTTTTGTCTCAGAGTAGGTAGGCGAAGCTATTCATAGGTTTTCAAAGTTGAGTACGTGAGGGCCCATCTTATTCTGTCTCCATACTATTGTAACTTTTCCCCGCAGTGAGTGAAAGCATCCTTGTTTGTAGAACTGTTATCAGACACACTGCTGAATGTCAGGCAGACCCTGTAATTCTGTTCACCTGGACTTATTAACTCTTATTGAAGAATAAGAAACATGCACTGTGTGGGTCCATCCCCCCAGTTCTCTGGGTTTAAGATGGAATGTGATTGAGCCAGAAAATCAACTATTTTTTCCTTACCTCCTGGCTATCTTGGATGTCTTACTTAAGGGCTTATGGCTTTGCCTGGGACACCGAGGATTAGACATTAAGCTTGTCTTTACCTGTGTGGGGTTAGACAGCCACTTCACCTCAGCATCAGAGATCTCACGCCATGCTCCTCCAACTCACTGGAGGTCTGGGAGCTGTCAGTGTCTTCCTTAACGTCAGCCTTCACTGTCTCTAGGAGTGGTTATGTTCCTTCTACTGAATGTTGATGATACAGTTTGAGTCAAGCTGCCCTTCAAGTGAGATTTCAACTGGCTTGCCAGAAAATTCTGTACCAGGCACATATCTGGGTGGGAATTCCTTGAAACAAGAAAAAAAAAAATGTTTCCAGCCCCGCCTTGGCCATAACGTTCCTTGCTGCACAGTATCTCAGTTGATTAAAGCTGCTGCTTCAGTAGTGGGGAGTGAAGGATAGTTGGGCTGACCCGAAAAAGGGCAGGGAAGTCAGAGATGCCACAGAGTCATATGTTATTAACATTCTGCTACATTACAGGGATCAAAACTCAGTTCATGGGTGGCAGCGTTTTTGGTGCCATAGATGTTGCTATTATTAGTAAGCCAAGAATAATAAAATACTTGTAATATCCTCAAGACTGTGGGCATACTGTTTCATCTTTTAACTCTGAATGTTCTGGAAACATATTCCATAAATGGAAATTAAAATATAACACAGTCTATTTTCTCTTTGTCCAAATAAGGTCATATGTTGGATGCCAAATGACCGTGTATTACCCTAAGGTCTTAAACCTAAGTGCCAGAGTACTTCAGTCATAAATTTTTTTGGTACCTTTGTTTTTTCTCTGATCATTTAAAATATCTTGAGATATTTAAAATAGTATTCAAATATAGATGAAATGGATGTAAAAGGCCCTCCCGATCAGACTAAGTGTGACTGTCACATTTTAAGATTTTTTTTTCACAGCTATGCATAGATATATCGTGCACATTCCACGAGTGGCTCTCCAGCTGTTAGATCTACCACACAGTGCAGGAGCTAAACAGGTGTAAACCGACAAGTGCAGACGTCATTTAGCTGGGAGGAAATGTTTCTCCTTGCTCCCAGCCAGGCTGCTGCTGCTCCACACTGACAAGCTTGTGCCTTCCACTTTGCACTTGATTTGAATAAAACCACCAGGATGATCAGAGCTTTGCAAACACAAATGACTGTGGTCCTTAAACTCTTCAACGGCTAGGCGGGTGCCTGAATCACTCATATTTGTTCGGAGCTGATGTTGCACAGGCTCTGCTTCTAAGTCCCCAGGCCCAGCAGTTGTGGCTGTTGTGTGTTTCCTGGCTGAAGCAGCAGGCAGAGATCAGCTCCTCCATATCTGCCCTCCTGTCCACCTCCCATACCTTACACGGTATTATTGCTAAGGAGCCTCATGGTTTTCCCAGGGAGATAATAATTGCGTCTAATAGATCAGACCGGGCCTGCTAATTTTCATGTAATCAACAGAGGCAGGAAAACAGTCTGGAATGCGAACTATGTGAATGAAAAATATTTAGTCATTCTTGAAATGATAGGAATGTTTTTCCAACAAGCTTAAATAAACACAATCTCTTTTGAGCCTGTGTTCAACTGTTTTTGGATAACAGACAACTCTTAGGCAACCAAACAGAAGTTAATGAAGGTTATTAGGAGGCATGCCCTTCAGAAAAGGCTTGGAGACTCTGAAAGAATCCCTCACCCTTACAGTATGGCTCAGTCAGGGACAGAACTGGTTCCCTCTGAGCTTTTGTCAACAAACGAGGATTTGACATTTTAACTAGTAACCATAGTTTCCAATATCAAGACATGGTGCTTTGCTGGCAATGACATCATTTGACCTTCTCGTGTTTAAAACCTTCACCTTCGCCTGCCACTTCTACATGCCTCAGTTCTCTGGAAAGGACTGGCCTTGGCACATCTCTATTGAAAGCACCTAGAGGCACTGTTCCTGGCCTTGTGTTTATTTATTGCCATTGAGACTGCAAGGCCTGCTTATTTAATGAAATTATTTTTGAGCATAGTAGCACTTACATAGTCAAGTGTTCCTCCTTTCAAAATAATTATGCAGGCAACTTGTATGCCTGTTCCGGGAGTGCAGTCATCAGGTGTTTTGTTTGTCCAGTTGGTTTTAGTTTGTCTGTTTGTTCGATGCTTCTTTTCTGAGACTGACTTGAGCACTTGCACATCCGGTGAACTGCCCTCTGCTTTCTATGCCCTGACTCTGAAGATTTACTGGACTTTCAGAAATAGCTGAAGTCGTTCGTGTCAGTGTCTGAGGAGAAAAACAGGTGATCTTGCTTGGAAAAACTGAAAAGTGACAATAAAATAAAGGTCCTTTGTCTTCTGTGACTCAGTAATTTGCTCAGAAAGTAGCTGAATACAAGTTTCAAATAAAATAAAATTCTTAGCACGAGCTGCATTTCAGCACAGGCATCTAGCCATTGGAAGTGAGTTTCCTGGCTTTTTTTTTTTTCCAAGACAGGGTTTCTCTGTGTAGCCCTAGCTGTCCTGGAACTCATTCTGTAGACCAGGCTACCTCGAACTCAGAAATCCGCCTGCCTCTGCCTCCCAAGTACTGGGATTATAGGCATGCGCCACCACTGCCCGGCGGCTTATTTCTTTAAAAGCATACCAATTCACCCACTCACCTATTATGAAAAACTCTTAGAGGCTTAGAGGCATGGACTAAAATAGGTACAGGTGTTTTCTTCCACATGGTTACAAATAAATTAGAACAAGATAATTTGTCTAGAGAAAGAATCTTTGAAATAAACAGTGGTTCAGTACAACTTAGTTTTAATAATTTAGGCCTCTATTCTCATTTATGATGATCCTGTTTTAAGCTATTTCCAGGAACATTCTTCAGTGTACCTTATAAGACCAGAATTATTTTATATCTTGAGGACTATGATGGGAAACAGGGTACAGACCCCAGGAGATGGTCTCAAAGGCTCAGTAGAATGTGGTCTGTGCTTTGTCCAAGTACTAAATAAAATCCCATGCAAGTTTGATAGGGGCAGACCGGAGGAAAAGGAGTGTCTCCTGAAAGAGGATTCTTCCTATCTGTGGATGTCCTTCAGTGGCTGCCAAGTTGGTAAGAATAGCATCAATCAACGTGTCAGCCTCTCAGATGTTCCCAGCATGCATTCCAGGTCAGGGGTTGGACTATTGATCTAAGTTTTGTAAGGCTTTCTGCGGTTGTATTTGATGTTTGTTTGTTTGTTTGTTTGTTTCAGTTTGCGTTGATTATTCACACTCTAGCCAAATTGTGATTTTTCTCTTTATATCTGTAAGATGCCTGCTCACATGCTAAGTGGATTTTACTCTTGCATCTGAGAGATTGCCTGAATTCAACAGATTGGTTTGAAACAGAGTCCACAATAAGTATCCAAACCCATTGAGGCTATGGAATTTATGCTAACTACCCGTCAGAAACAAGACTTGTCAAGAGGGCTCCTGATCTTGTTTTGTATCAATATTAAACACATTTAAGAAAACCCTCGTCTTTGTGGGCTCTTGATAGTCTTGTAGTGTTTAGGGTCTGCTTTTCCCATTGTCTGCTAGGTCATTTGATAAGCCACCTCCTTACCTGGCACAAGACCTCATAAAGCACCTTCTCAAGACTAGCCTCCTATCTGACCACAGCTTGTTCTTTATGTGTATGGATGCTTTGCCTGCATGTATGCATGTGCACCCTAGACCTGGGGCTGTGGATGTAGGCGAGCGAAAAAATGAGTGCTGGGAATTGAACGCTGGTCCTCTACAAGAGCAACGCATGCTCTTAGCTGCTGAGCCATCTCTCTAGCCCCCTGTACCTAGACTCGTAAGAAACCACATTCATCCCTGATATAATTGGAATCTGTGTTGACTCACTCTGTTGTATCGTCCTAGGAGCTCTGTTTGTGTGAGCATTTGTGTTTCAGAGCCCTCTGTGTGCCTGACCATGTGCCTTGCAGCATGGCAGAGTGGGAAGGCTGGAGCTCTTTCATCCTGTTTGGATACCTGTCGGTTTGCATAATAGAGGTCACATCTTAAAAGGTTTAGAGAGACTCTGTTTGTTAGTGAAGCTAAAATATGTTCAGAGATAATAAGCTATCAGTTTGAAATGGTTTTGGGCTTTGATTGTTCAGTGGGATCAGCAAGCTCAAATCCTCTCAAACCCACGAGTCCGTCATCATTTCTGAGAACCAGGTTTTAAAAAGATTCCACGGAGCTTTATGCCAGATGACTTTAATCGGGGTGGGGGCTCCACAGCCATTGAACTGGAAGCAAAAGCATTATTCTTTGAGTGAAATGTCCCAATACCTAGTCATAAAGATAACAGTTGAGTGTCCGCTCACTATTGCCATAAGCTTGAGATCACTGGCCTACGGAAACCGAGATCAAAAGATGGCTTTTAAACCTGTGTTTTCTTTTAACATCTTCTTTTGACTTGAGAATTACAGAACTATTTGCAAAAAATCCCGAAACAGCTGAAGTGCAACTGTGCTGAGTTTGGCCTTGTCCCTGCAGATCTGTGAAGGCCCCCATCATGAGAGGAAGAACAAGGCCAGCCAGGCATATCACATTGTTTCAGCTCACACCAGATGAGCTGACGACTAAGGGATTTCTGTTCTCTTGGGGACACCATAGATGCAGTCAGACTGTGGAACAATGACCTCAGTGTGCCACTCAGCAAAGGTGAAAGGCGCCAGTGGCTGGTCACTAACACGGTCCAAAGCTTACCAGACCATATGAAAAGACATCACAGAACCAGCCACGTCCCGGATGCCTTTCTTGTTACCTGTACGGGCAGAGAATGATGCTTAAATGACAATGGGCTGGGTGCAGACAGTGATGCCAGCTGTCATGCCGCTTGCCAGCCGCGCTTCTGAGGCCTGTCTAATGAATCAGTTTATCTGTGACCAGGTCAGTAAGCATTGGCATTGCTACAAGCATACCCTTACAGCAACAAGTGCTACAGCACACAGCGTGACTCCTGGGTGCTGTGCTGGCTTGCTTTGCAAGCTTGCAGAAATATTGTGAGACAGGGGTACTGACTGTCCCCATTTCACAGGAGCCCAAGGAGATCAGTGTCACATGAGAACTAGTACATGGCCCAATAACTCAGGCTACAGTCCCTGACTCCAAATCTGTGACAATTAGATTCACACTGTAGAAGAGAGTTCATGATGCAGGTGTGCTGGGAATCAGAAGCTGTTCTCGTCCCCGGCTGTGCTCTCACAGTTGAGGGCCAGCAACGGTTGTTCCGACCTCTTCGTGGCTTGGCTTTCGCTCTCCGGTCCTTTTCCTGAGCCTCCGCCTAGAGTTCTGACCTTGTTGACTGAACCACTGGGAAAGCTGCTGTTGCTTCCTCTTGTTTGGTGGTGGCTTCCTCCCTCTGTGCTTTTGCCTAGGAATAGCTCTCAGCCCCAAAGCCTGCCTGCTTCCCTTAGCCCTCTTTTCATTCCCTTCCAAACCTCAGAACGCCTGAAATAATCAGGTCTGACCTCTTCTTTTTCTCCCTGTAACTCGCAGTAGTCTATCCTCAATACGGATCGTGAATGTGCTGAGCATTTGCCAAAGGCACCCATACTTCCTCCAATACAATTTGAGTTTCTGTCGGGACTACAGTTGGGCAGAATCAAGAAAAGGGGTGGTCCCAGAAGTAAATTCACCAAACAATTGAGATTTTTTTTTGGGGGGGGGGGTCAACTTTATGTTAAGAATGTGGGCAAGAGCCCTTCAGCAATGTTTTTTGTCCTTCTGTGCCTTCTGCAACTGAAGGTAGAGATGGTCATTGCAGGAACCCAAGTGCTGTCCCTGGGTATCTCATGATCTGGGCGGTTTCTGTGAGTTTTCACTGGTACAAATCTGTGGAATTCACAGCAGTGCTCAGGTCTACCTCCCTGTATCAGTGGCTCTCACCTATCAAGTGCCAGTCATGTATGTGCACGAGATGAGCATCCTGATGGACTTACTGCCTAGTGCTTCTCAAAGGAAGGCAGACAGAGTTAGCTTGACCAGGGACATTATCAAGTGCAAGCCCTTCTTCATCAGATAGTACACCCTGACTTAAGGTGGTCTGCAGTGTGTAGGTGTCATCTTTCCTCCTCATTCACTCAATAATTAAATACGTAATCTAGACAATGTGCTGGGTACTGAGTTTATAAACAGTGAGTGAGACACAGTTCCTAAAGTCATATCTCCCCATCCCCACTCGAATCGTCCCTTCCTCCTTGGCCGTCAGCCATCTCCTAAAGGATGGGTTGAGATTGTCAGAATTTTATCTAACCCACTTGCTTGTATGTAATATCTCTATTATAGCGTGTGCACACACACATGCCGTATTCACTGTGGCAAATTGTCAGTTGAAGAGTGCCAGGATACATTCTCTTTGAGAACAAACAGTGGAAAGGCTATCAGACTCACGCAAAAGGTCTAGATTATTCTTGGAATCCAGCGATAGTATTTTTAGTTACATCAACTAAATTAATGGAAATGGTTTCCCCACTCCATATAGGAATTTCTTTTTAATTTGTCTTTTGTGGTCATTTAATAATAATCTTATAATCATACTACTGTCTTTTCCTATTAAATATGAGATTGGTAAAGGAAGAAAAATATGTTCAGTGGCCAAGATTCTTTTGAGAAAGCATACAAAGTTAATATGAGTCTAAAGTAAATATATAGCCATTTCTCTATCTGACCACAAAATAATACTGATCTTGGGAACATTTTCACACTATTCATTTTAAAATAAAACAGAGAAAGTGCTCGCGGATGGGTGCCACAGAAGGATGAAGGTGTTGTTATGAGAAATATATACAAAGGGGAGAGGGAGAAGTTCAATGGGGTGCCTGGAAGAATTTAAAAACTCTCAATGTCAATTTTTTCCATGACTTAATGAGACTTTCTTAAGTACACATAAATATTCCATGGAAACTCCCACTTCCAGATTAGGGAATTTCTGTGCCCTGGGCCTTCTTTTTTTCTTTTTTTCTTTTTTCTTTTTCCTTAGTGTTCTCTGCATTAGTAGAATTTCCCTCTATCTTCATTTGGGAAAAATTTAACTTCATTCTGTGACTCTTCCCAGCCTGCAGTTATGGTGACAGCTTGGTGATTTATTTGAGTGGCATTGTGACTACTGAGGGGTCACATCTGTAAAACCATGAAGGTATCAGAGTGGCACATGAAAATGCAGTAAGAAGATAAGCTCTCTCCTCCAGTTCTGTCTTGGCCAGCTTTATCTCCAGTTTTATGGCCCCACATGGGCTACCATTAACCCAGAGGGACTAGAGGAGGCCTGATAGATTTAGCCATTGAACTGCCATATAAAGTGAGGGAAGCTTTGGAATTTTCCCACTCATTGGCTGTTCACATGGCTCAACCGTCCCCAGCCAAAAGAAAAACACAGCTTAAGAAAGAGAGTGCTTGAATTAAGTCTGGAAAGAAAACAAGATTGTTCATTTTTCTCTCTCATAATCAAATAAGCAGGCTTGGGAATTTATAGAGAAAAGCTATGTAAAACATGCGAAGTATGATTTAAGCTTAAAAAGGAGAATTTCTAAGAGAAATAAGAGAAATTAATTTCACTTATCTTATTGCTCCTATTTGAAATTTATTTCACCACTAAGAGAATGTGAGACTGTCTCTGCCCTTAAAAAAGTACTTTTCCAAGGAATTTGCATGTAGTGAGGTTTTTCCAGAAACTCTTTTCTTAGTGTATGAGTGGATACAAATAGAAAGGCACGGGAGTCAAGGGCCCTGCTAGAAAGCTGCTGTTGGCATGGGGCCCTCCAGGCTTTCTGCTCTCCAAAGCTTAGCTCCACATAGCAGCTCTTCAGTAGACCCTCCTAATCTATCTAGAACGGGGTCTTTATCCCTGCCAGAGGCGGTACTCCAGTCAACCTATCGGGGCTGGCTCTGCATGCCACCTGCAGTTGTGGCTCCAGGACCTTCACTCCTCCATGCCCACATTGCTAATGAGGCTTCCCAGGGCTGCTCATCATAAAGAGCTTGACTCATTTCTCAATGGAGATCATTTATATTATTTGTGAGACATACCTCGTCATCAAGGTAATGAGAAGAACATTGCATGGGTCCACTCCAAACTGGAGGCTCAGTTGAGTAAAACAGATAAGACAAAACCACCCACTAGTATCCTCATTTCCACTATCACACCTAGACAACAAGTAATTGTATCAGTTGTTTTAGAAATGGATCAAGAGGACTAGAGAGATGACTCAATGGTTAAGAACACTGACTGCTCTTCCAGAGGTCCTGAGTTCAAGTCCCAGGAACCATATGGTGGCTCACAACCATCTGTAATGGGATCCAATGCTCTCTTCTGGTGTGTCTGAAGACAACAAGAGTGTACTCACATATATATTTTTAAAAGTCTTAAGAAAAATAAATAAATGGATTAGTATAATTAGCACACACCTTAACATAGACGGGGGTCAGAATGAATACCTTTTCTGTCTGACTCTTCTTCCAAAGCCATAAAACTGGTGCGCCCATGCCAACTGCAGAGGGTTAAATTAGCATCTTTCAAGACTGAATTTGAGCTTTTCATTCATCCTTTCCGTCTTGTCTAATTTGGAGAATTCCCCATGATAGAAAATAACAAGAAGCAAGAAAGCAGAGATATTAGAGTAACTTAAAATATTTAGCACAAAATAAACACTATAAAACCAAAAAACACAATAAAAATAAATTATTAAATCATTTAATTTGTGATCTATCACTGTGGCCTTAGAATTAGAGCCATGCTTAAACTTTATATTTTGATCAATATTCATCATAATCATAATGTATTAATTTCTCAGTTGGGTAGATAAAACTCCTAGGAAATGCTAAATGTACTGGTGGTATTCTTCAGAAACACAGTGTCTAGAGCTAATTCCTGAAAAATACCAATATTTTCCTGAACATATTTTTACTAGTAGGTTGTTCAGCCTTCTAGGTTATGAAAAAAACCTACATTTAAATAAATGTAATAAAAATGGACCACACACATTTGTTTATATTGTATATTATAAAAAACTTCTGGCTCCTCAGACAAAAACAGGAATTGGTGTCTGAATTTCTGCACTCCTGACACAATCCCAACAGTTCTAAAACTATTTTTCCCAGACAGACTAAGGTACGTGGGGACTCTTTAAAGGTCATCGAGGAGAGAGGCAGGTTAAGGAGTGCAGTGGTTCCCACCAGATGTAGGAAACAGAAACTCGATATGGACAAAGCAAGCTCCGAGATTTGTTCTTTAATGCTTTTAGGCTCAGAAACTATCTCTAGAATTCTTCTCCACAAAGAAGCTGTTCTAGAATTCCCTTTAGAAATAGTTGTAGCCAGAGGTGTTGAGTTCCTGCTCTTTCCAGCCTCGTCCTTTGGAGGACATTAGGGTTTTTTTGTTTTTGAATTCCTCAGCTGATTCAAGATCACATGGTATTTCAGGGTGATCCTGTCAGCATCAGTGTATTGGATTACCCCTTGCCAAAAACCCGCCTTGTGCAAGTTCTTCCTGACCCTCACAAGACAAGGAGAGGCTTCACAGATTCTCTCCTTTGGAAGAAGTGCAATGATCTATGTCTACCCAGTTGATTTCAGTATACTTCTTATCATATATAGGGAAATCTCTATTTAATCCAGCTGTGGTCCATGAACCTTCCATGGGCAGAGGACTACCATTTTTAGCCTTCTAGAAGGAATGGACTCCGTGGAACATAATTTCTACATCATACCCATGGTGTAGAGTATAAATGAGAGTTTCCTTGCACCACGCCAAGATCCATCAGATAACTTCCATACACAAAGAGCTGTGATAACAACTTGTGAAAGGGGTGGAATAATAACCATTTCTGATACATAAATTCCAGGATATTGTGACTTTAAGACAAGTGGAATCCCTGATTCTTCAAAATCACTTCTTTTCTACTAAGGACTTACTTGAATTCAAACTTTTTTTAAAAAGGGATAGGGGAGGAAGAAAGTAAGAGGGAGACAGAAAGAGTCGTCTTAGAAATTTTTGCTCATCCTTCTTTTGGAACTGTAAATTGAGTATTATTTTGAAATACCTCAGTTGAGCATGGTATCAGAAATGTCTCACCTCAGACTTCGTTATCCACAGCAAGGAGTTGGACTTCAGCCTTCTTGCTAGTGCTTCCTTACTCAAAAGGGAAGAAAGAAATGACAAGAATGAAATTGCCACGACATAGTAACAGGGCCAGTCCTGAGTCGCATGTTAATATGTCGGGTGGAAAGCAGACTCTAGCTGATGATAGCCGGCTTTTGTAGCCAGTTCATGCTTGGATGTTTTTATTGTAATTATTTCACAAAAATGGAATTACTGCATAGCCTCGCATGTAAGCAGCTGAGCACACTGATGTTCAGGGAGGACTGGGGGGCAATATTCTGCGACTTCAGATAAAAATTAAGGAAGAGCTAGTTGCCTGTCTATGTGTCTATTAAAATTCAACATTTGTTCCAAGGACATAGAGTGAACAAGACGTGCACTGCTACCCAAAAGGCTTTTAAACTTTGCTACAGTTTGTATTTGAATGGAAATTACATACTTACTTGTTAAATGTAAAAAAAAAAAAAAAAAAAAAATGAGATGTCAAATATCTACGTGCCTTATAAAAGTTAGCTATCGGCAGTTATTATGTCACAATAAACATTGTTGGGTTCAGTCACATCTATTGAGGGGGACTTGAGTAGCTCCAGAGTAAGTCGACAGTTTTGAAAAATGAATGATTTATTGAGTTTCTCTGACTTTCCATATTAACTATTGACTTTGCAATGTATATACTTGTCAATATCTCCCAACTAATATAGGTTAAGAAAAAAATGAAAAATGTTCATTTTAAAGACATAAAACAGTGTCTTTCGTATGGCCACGTTGTCTGAGACACTAAAGGCATCCATCCAGAGTGACCTACTCTGCATAAAATACTGGAAGTGGACATTTTAGACTCAATACATACTCAGCAGCCTTTCTGGACATTTGAGTTGCATCCATTCCATTGAACAGAGACTTCTTATACTGAATCCCTAGGTAAACATACTGCCTGCTCTGGAGAGGTAGCCAGCTGTGTGTCTTGGGATACACACAGCTGGCTGAGGCATTGAACAAAGCACGGGGCTCCTCAAGTCGGGTGTGCTCTGGTTCTCAAACCTGCTCATCTGTGTTTTTCTTTCACTTCCTTGCCTCAGGTTAGCCTCCTGATCCCATCCATTAGTCATATAATACACACCAGAAACTAATATATACAGCACTGTTGTAGAAAAGTATCGTTTAGAGGTGGAAGATAATCCCTGTAAACTCAGGTAACATGCTCTCTTAGCACACCCTGAGAACTCAGTAAAAGTAAAACCCTATCCCTCCTCTCTGTGATTATTCCACATTCTCTGGGGTCACTTTAATCTTCCCGAATATATTTTTCCGTAATATAATTCCCTGAAAGTAAAAGTTTCTCTTAAAGTTCGCATCTCAGATGTCAGTAAAGGATACAAGGTTCTAGTGTAAATATGCACAAGATGTTTCTTTACCCTCTAGCTGTCCACTGGAGCAATATCTGGAGTTCAGAGTCTGCCCCAATCCTTGGTCGTTAACTCTCTAGAATAGAGCACTCCTTCCTAAGCAGGGTAATCTTTAATGTGGTTTACTTAGAACTGATACATATTTTCTTTTATGTCTTTCACTTACAGCTAAAATAAATTTGATATAACATCAGCAGTCTTGTGGTTGAGGGCTAGAACAGAACCATTATTTGGGTTGACTAACAAGAGTGGTGACTTTTGAAAATATGAATGGGTTTGGAATTTAGAGGTGTTTATCATAAATTTTAAGAGAAAGGGGGAAAGAAGTAATATTGCCTCTTAAGTCATCATGTCTTAAAGCTTACTTAAACTTTACTTTTGGGTGTTTATGGTTACCTACCAGAAAGGCTACTTTAGTCATTGAAGGAAAAGAGAAATTTTATACCAGTGGGAAGTTTATATAAAAATCTCAGAAAGATATCCTTTTATAAACCACATGTTATAATAAAAGTGGAGGCCAGGAGATTGCTGGTAGAAAAGCTTGTAAATAAGTCAGTGTTGTCTCCTACATCCGAAGGGAAGGGCTGAATCACTGTCCCATTTTAGTAGGTGGGTAAAAAATGTGCAACTCTTGATTGTAGCAGGGCAACAACACATATTTTGGTTTGTCTTCCTTAGCAACGGGAGACGAGACTTGAGAAGGCAGTGTGGACAAGTGGATGGAGTGTTGGACAGAAGGCTAGGAACTTCTGCTCCGTTCTATTCCCAGCCTGCTACTGGGTTGCTATGTAAACCCAGATGAGCCACTTACTGTCTGCATCTCATGTTTTCCATCTATAAAAAACGTAGGCAGAGACAAGACACTCTGTACCTGGCCCTCTCACAAAGATAGCGTGAGAAGTTCGGGTATCTTTTGGTTGAGGAGATGCTATGTAAATATGTCAGTGTCTCTGTTTCCTTTGGCAGGGCTGTACTTACTGCTGAGCATTACATAAACTCTTTCTTATCAGGGTACCACAGAGCAGGTTCCATCAAGTACAGTTTGTGATGCACAGAAGGTAAGGGAGGGACTGTGAAGCCTGGATGTCAACCTTGGGTCTACCTCTTGCTCTTGCTGCAACCAAGAGCAAATCAAGAGCAAATCACTGTCCCCATGGGTTAATGGTAATGACCACCCCAGCTGAGGGCAGTGAAGCTTCAGGGTGCACACAAGCAGCACGTACACAATGTACACACAAAGCTATGTTTTGTGCCAGGCTGTGTCCTTACCGTTACTGTCCAGAGCAGTTCTTTCTTAGAATGACAGAGAATGGTAATCACTACTGGCCCCGCCCATCCGAGGTTCTTCCAGAACGGAAGCTGGTCCTTGCTGCTCAGTGGTTGCATCTCACTTTGCCACTGTCAGGAGCTTCTGGGCCACTGTTATCCATTGTGTCATAACTGACAGGATGTCACCTCACAGACAAAAGAAAAACAGATGTCATTCGGAAAAACACATCTGATAACACATAAATAAACACATTTAATTTTAAAACATGACAGCAGATTGGAGAGGTACTGCAGAATGGGGAATAATTGATAGTTGGCAGTTATGTCTTGGTCGTTATAGAAAATAAACTCAGGGACTGGCAAAGTGGCTTACCTGTTCATAACGTGCTTGCCACACAAATGTAAGGACTTGAGACAGGCGAACTCTGGGAAGACAGAGACAGGTCGATCCCTGCAGCTCGCTGGCCATCCAGGTTAGCAGTGTCAGTGAGCTCCAAGTACAACGAGAGACCCTGCCTCAAAGACTGCAGTGGTTGTGGAAGATAAGGTAACCTACATTGATGGCTGGCCTCCACACACATGGACATACATAAATGTTCACACACACTCACACGCCAAGACTTTAAAAACTGTAGTTGGTAGTGATAAAATAACACATTGACCTCTGGCTTCTACATGTACACATATACCCATACACACACATGATAGACTACACACACACACACACACACACACACACATACACACACTTATCATAAGCTCAGAAGAATGGGTACATTTAAGTGCACTTTGTTTTAACCTCATGAGTTGTCTGATTTCTACAGTGATAGCCTACCAGAAAATACTCTGAGGCTAGCCAGAAGAGCACAGGTTGCTGGAACGTGAGGTGGTGGATTAATAGGGAGGTCACACTGTGCAAGGGCACTTGCTAGCATCTATGAAGGTTTTCACACCCACCAAAATAAGAAAGTGAAATATTCACATTATCAAAAACTCTGAATACAGATGTGTGTTTTTTGGGTCAATGACAACACAATAGTGTACAAGTTTAGGATTTGATGAAACCCACTGATGGGATTTTTGTGCTTATTGTAGTGTGGGATTTCAGAGATTGAATACTGTCTAAGAGGTAATAACATGTTTCATTGATTTTTTTTCCCTTCTTTTTATATTATTAGAACCAACCTACATCACAATTGATCCACCTGCATGCGGGGAGTTGTCAAACTGTACTCTGAAGGAGAAGGACTGCGTTTATGGCTTCAAACTGGATCACAATGGCTGTCGAACCTGTCAGTGCAAAAACAGTAAGTAGACAGATGATTGGTTTTTTTTTTTTTCTTCCCCTGAGGCCTAATAGGAGCTTGTCAAAGCATATTATATGATTAAATATCTTTTTTACTCCTGTTCAGACATTGCCTTGACAGCCTGAAAGGGTGGGGGATAGCAATAAATGTAAAGTAAACAGTTTTGTGGTCATGTGGGGAACACGCTGCCCTTTCTTATGGTTTCCATCTTGGCTTCCCAGTGTTCATATTCTCATACCACTTGACACCTCCTTGAAGCTGGTAGGGGAGGGGTGTCCACAGCCCTGAGTGGCTTGCTAGTGCAGCTTCCTAGCCTTACAGTGAATGGTCTAGAACTCCCTTACCAGCATTACCCAGGGACAAGAACATGACCGTTGATCTGGTATTTTTTCCCCACCCTATGAGGCAGTCATAATGCTTTTTTAAAAAATGCTTTACTCAGGACCTGGGAAGATGACTTGGTGAGAGAGTACTTGCTGCACAAACAGAAAGGCCTGAATTTGGATCCCCAATACCTGTATAGAAGTTGGGTGTGGTGGCGTACACCTGTAACCCCAGCCCTAGGAGGTTGGGCTGGTAATGGACGGACAAGGGGATCCCTGGAGGATAGCTGGCTAACCAAGCTAGCCAAAAGTGGTGGGCTCTAGGTTCCCTGAGATACGTTATCTCAAAAATAAGGTAAAAAGTAACAGAAGACACTTGGTATCAACCTCTGGCCCACTTATAGGTATACACACAGAGACAGTCAGACAGATGGATGCAGAGAGAGAGACAGAGAGAGAGAGAGAGAGAGAGAGAGAGAGCGCTTCATTTTCTTGACCCCAGCTCTGCCTCCATGTAGATTCCAACCATGTCTCTGAGCCATGACCTCTGAAACTAGATTGAATATGTCACATTTCTCCCAAAGGGGAAAATATACTCCACATGTTTTAAAACTATTTTGAATTCTCCTAATTCCTCAGCCAGAATAAACATCCGAAATCCCCTTCTCTGTCACATCTGTGGCATGCTTTCTAGAGCTTGGTCTTTTCCTCTTTTCTGACACACAGAGTGTTGCTGTCCTTACCTAAAATGTGGCTCAGAAACAAAGCAAAAGACTGCAGAATTTGGTCTGAATTCAATACTGTTTCTTATGTTTTAGTATTAGTTCTGTGGCTTGCGCACTGTAGACTAGAACCGAGTTTCTAGGCATCCAGGATCCCTAAGTACTTTGAGGACAGCTGCTGTTAGGTGCTTATCTGTTCTCCATTAAGATATTGCAGTTTTTGAAGTCTGTTAATGTAGGGCCAGATATAACAAGAAATTACACTAATAGTTTTTTTTAATTTTGACAATGGGATCTTATGCCCTATGCCTTCCAGCTTATGACAAATAAGTACAACTTTCCTGTCCTCCCAAATTCCTGAATTAAAATAAATTAAACTGTGCAGAAACAAGGAAAGAACCTGATAGCACCCAAGAGCTTCCTGTGTCGTGACATTGAACGTTGCCTCTGCTCTTCAAATGCTGTGTGTCAGCTCTGGCGCCACAAGATCTTGACACACATGCCCTGCAGTCCAGTCTGAATTCAACATCCTTTATACCAACAAGGTTCCTTACTGAGAACTCCCCTTTTCAAAAGCTGGGGCCTGGGGGGCTGGAGAGATGGCTCAGGGGTTAAGAGCCCTGACTGCTCTTCCAAGGATCCTGAGTTCAATTCCCAGCAACTACATGGTGGCTCACAACCATCCATAATGAGATCTGATGCCCTCTTCTGACATGAGCTATACATTGCAGATAGAGCACTCACTCGTATACATAAAATAAATAAAAAATAATAATAAACTAAGAATAAATTAAAAATCATTGAAAAAAACTAATGAAGTAAAGCTGTGAGGGAGCAGTTATTCTTCCTAGACGTATTTTGGGAGAGTTGAGAATCCTCTGTCCTTTTTGATTGACATTTGGCCTGTTTTCTGAAATCTCTTCCTATCATGTCTGATCTCTCCCAAACACAGACAATGATTCTATAATAAGCAAGTTCTCCATGAACCTCAGGGTATAATTATCCTGAGCTTAGAGGCTTGGACTGACTAATGGCGAGAGCGAACACTTCCTGGGGTATCAGCTCTCTTGGTTTTTAAGGTGCCTTTCCACTCTAACAGTCCCTCATGAATGATAAAATACAGACGAGGGCTTGAATAATCCCGTGTCCTCAGGTCCGTATTACTACCTTGCCGTCTGCACAGTGGGTTGCTGTTTCAAGGGTTTACAAAGCCAACACGCCTCGAGTTGTGGCAGCTTTAGGGTTCCAGGTAAGCCTCCTCCCACTCAGGGTGGTCCTGCCTTCCTGCACCTGCCTCTCTGTGCTCAGAAGGACCAGCCTCTGCTCCGTGCATGTCTGCCTCTTAGACTTTCTTGGAAAGCCAAGTTTGCTGGAGAACTGCCTTGGCAGCCTCATTTGTTTACACAAATCGCCAACCTTGTCGTCTTAACTCCAGGATAATTGGTAGTTGTGTCATAGAGTGTTTATCCTGCAGCCCTCCTAGTGCCGCTCCATACAGGATCATACCTAATTATTCCCCCTGAACTTCCCTGAAGCCTAGAAATACAGTATTAATGTTCGCTGGTTGCCTCCATCATAAGTCTCGCCAACCTGGGCTCTGTTGTCATAGGGCTTTGGCCACCCAGCCGCACGGATGGCAGGCTCCCGTCACTTCATTAAATCTGAAGAAGCTGTTTCTCTCATTTGTCACGGAAGCAAGTAAAAAGATATGACCAGGGTTTCTCACTGGACACTGTGAGAACATCCCCACATGCACTCTGCTTGAAGTTGAGGTCCTGTTGTGTTTTAGAAGTTTTCAGGGTCATATATCCATGGAGCTACCTGTTATAAACTTCCATTTTATTCACACTTATGAAGAAATATATACAGGAGAACATTGTATTTTGTGACTGTGATTTATTTACATAAAAATATTACCTTCAGTCTTTGCAAAGTTCACTTATTTTTAGAAATATCTAGAATCTCTCTTTCCCATTTTCTTTCCCCACTGGTCATGTTCCAGGTTGCTAAGACCACTGTGGTGAATGCTAGCCGTAACATAAATGAAATATGGCCATTTTAAGCCCAGTGTTGTAATTTATAAGGATAAATCCTTCTTAAAAGCTTCACTCCTTCCTAGAGATTCAAGCTTTCGGTCACAGGGAAGTAGGAAGGTCACTGCCTTCTGTCAGGATGTGCTTAGTGCTCCAGCTGTGCTCTGCAGTGATTGGCTAAATGCAGAAGCAAGTAGACTTTGGGATCAGGGATGCCTCTGGATTTTGGTCTTGTCCTATCCCTGTAGGAGGTCTGGCCCCTGCAGTCAGACATCCATCTCATCACACTGAGCTGCCTGGCCTAGTGGGTCTTGGCAGTCTGCTTACTGCTCCCCTAAACCTGAAGCTGCCAGTTTGTACTACACACAAGTTGAAGCATGAGCTCTGCCTCCTCCTCTCGATTCCCTTTAGTCACCCTGATGCTTCTGAGTCAGAGTAGACTGCATCAGACAACTAGACCTTGTGAGTGGTTTTACCTATGTGTCCTTTGCTCAGTGTCCTTGTCTGTAGAGGACAAACACTAATACCTAAGAAGTGGGGTATTTTTGAGGACTAAGCGGATGAATTCCAAGTGACTTTTATTAGCTGGCACATGGTAGTTGTTTCTTACACACACATACACACACACACACACACACACACACACACACACACACCAGCGGTTATACCATCCATTTCAGCCCAAAGTTGCTAACATGGGAAGTTCGAATCTCCCTCCCATCTTGCCCTTTCCTTCCTGCCTGTGTTTCTTCCTCTTCTGTGCTTTACTGAAATAGTTCCTTGTAGTCATGCAAGTCTTTTCCCTATTGCAGGAGTTCAGTATGTATTCATCTGGACCAAAAATCTTCCTTATATTATCTTTTCATATTAAAACTTTTACTGAATATAGTCCCAATAACCACTTATACCTAAGTTTCTCTTGGACATTACATCTAGTTCCTTTTGATATCAGGGTTTCTTAAAACAGGACCTGAGGAGATGGTGCAGTGGCTTCTATTCGAGAACATGAGAACCCCAGTACCTACACAGAAAGCTGAGCATTACAGTGCATACCTGTGATCCCAGCACTGGGAGGCAAAGGCAAGAGGATCTTGGGGCCTTATGAGCAGCCAGCCCATCTGACCAGTCATTGACAAGCTCAGGGTTTAGTGAGAGTCCTTGCCAAAAATAAAAAATAAAAAACAAAACCAAAAACAAAACACTGGTGAAGACCAATTTAAGAAGATACCTGATAGTGACCTCTAGGCTCCAAAGTAGGATTCCCCAAGAATTTAAATGACCCTGACTTGGTCTCTCAATGACATGTTCGCAATAAAGAGGAACATGATAGGAAAAGTCTAAGAAAGTTCAATGGCAACAAACTTAGAAGTAAAACCCATTAAGCTGTAATGTTATAACTGCTGATACAAGCATTGATAATGTGAATTTTTAACCAAAATATGTGTTGCTGTGGGGAAGGTAAAGATACTTGAACTTCACTGTAGAAGCTTTGTATTGATTGATGGCATTGGTTGTTGACTGTCTTACTGTCCACGGCTTTAAATCAAATGAGTCTGGCATATTACAATGTCTTTTATTTGGCATTGTATGCAGTTGGCTTAGGCTTAAAATAAAAGCCTTAAAGAAACATGTCCTTCAGAAATGTGTGAGAAGTGCCAGGCATGGTGGTCCATATTGAAATCCAATAATTTCAAATTATTGGTTTACCAATAATCAAGTGATTATTGGTAACCTCTTTCTTGGTTTTAACTTTCTTTGATTTTAGGAATTGATAGCAGTTTAATCTAGAAATGGATCCAGACATATAAAATTAATAGTAGCAAGGAAGAAGAAGCGAGTGTGCCCATCATGAAATATGTATCGGAATCCCCGCACCTCAGGAAGGATTCAGCAGCTAGGAAGCAGGCTCCCGTGTTTTATTTCATTGTACCTCTGAACTGATACCACACCACTGGGCAGCACTGGGGCCACCATTTACACTTCTGCATTTCTTGACTTAATAGTTTCAGAAGCTTCGTGACCATTCTTAATTGATAACAGATTGATAGAAATCCACAAGTTTGAATATTACAGCTCTGGGTGATGCATCCAC
>JADRCD010228316.1:0-13008 GCA_019843815.1 Montemys delectorum | reverse complement strand
AAGTACAATCCACAAACCACAAGAAACTCAAGAAGAAGGAAGACTAAAAGGTGGATAGTTCATTCCTTCTTAAAAGGGGGAACAAAATACCCATGGAAGGAGTTGCAGAGACTAACTATGCAGCAGAGACTAAAGGAAGGGCACTCCATCCTCATATAGCTGTCTCCTGAGAGGCTTTGATATACTCAACTAATGCAGAAGGAAAGGCTCACACCCATCTATTGAACTGAGTACAGGGTCCCCAATGAAGGAGTTAAGAAAGGACTGAAGGAGCTGAAGGGTTTGCAGTCCCTTAGGATGAACAACAATATGAACTAACTAGTACCCTCAGAGCTCCCAGGGCCTAAACCACCAATCAAGGTGTACACATGGTGGGACTGATGGCTCTGGCAGCATGTGTATAGTAGAGGATGGCCAAGTCAGTCATCAATGGGAGGAGAGGTCCTTGGCCCTGTGAAGATTCTGTGCCACAGTGTAGGGGAATACCAGGGCCAGTAAGCAGGAGGGGTAGGGTGGTGAGTAGGGGGAGAGGGGAGGGAACAGGGGTTTGTTCTTATTGTTTTTTGGTTTTTGGGTTTTTTTTTTTTTTTTTTTGAGGGGAAACTGGGAAAGGAGAAATCATATGGCGCGTAAATAAAGAAAATATCTAATAAAAAAATTCCATTGGGAAAGTCCTTCAGCTGATAAATTCAGCAATGTAGCTCTATAAAAATATTAACTTACAAAAATCAGTATCCTTCATATATACAAATGACAGACTGTAAAAGAAATCAAGGAACACCCTTTCTAATGGCTTAAAACAATATAAAATATCATGGGATAACTCTGACAATGAAGTAAAAGACTTATGTTGTAAAAAAAAAATTAAGACTTTGAAACAAGATATCTGATGCTCATGGATCAGTATCTTAAGGTAGTAAAAGTGTCCATCCTACCAAAACAATCTACAGAGTTAATGGAATCCCCACCAAAATTCCAATATAATTCTTCACAGACCTTCAAAGGACAATTTTCAAGCTTGTTACAGAAATAGAGGTAGAAAACCCAGGATAGCTAAAATAATCCTAAATGATAAAAGAACTCCTGGAAGTATTACCATCCCCAACTTCCAATTAAATTACACATTTATAGTAATAAAAAGAGCATTGCAATGGCACGATACCATGACACAAGAATCATCAATAAATAGAATCAAATTGAAGACTAAAACATAAATCACCAGATACCTGTATTTTGATAAAGAAGCCCAAACTAAACAGTAAAAATAAACAGTATCTTCGACACATGGTGCTGATCAAACTGGATTCCACAATGATCAACTCCAAATATATCAAAGACCTTAACATAAAACCAGAATCATTGAAACTGATAGAAGAAAAAGTGAGAAACGGCTTGGAACTGACTGGAACAGAAAAATCCTATTTGCATAGAACATCATTATCACAGGCACTAAGATAAAAAATAAATAAATAGAATCTCATGAAATTGGAAAGCATCTGAATAGCAACAGAAACCATCATCTATATACAGTAGCACTTTACAGATGTGAAAAGATTTATATCAACCACAAATTTGATAGAGGCATAATATTCAAAATATATAAAGAACCCAAACAAGATTTATATCAAGAAAAGTAATAGCCCAATTGTAAATGAGGTACAGAACAAAATATAGAAATCTCAATGTTGAAAACTCAAATGGCTGCAAAACACTTACAGAAATGTTTAACATTCTTAGCCATCAGGGAAATGCAAATCAAAATTATTTGAGATCTCATCTTACCCCTATCAGAATAGTTCAGCAAATAAAATAAATGACAGTTCATGCTGGTGGGGATGTAGAACAAGGAGAACACACAACCATTACTGATGAGAATACAAATTCATATAGACACAATGGAAATCATTGTTTCAGTATCTCAGGAAGACAGAATCAAGCTATCTCAAGATATAGCAGCACAACTCTCAAGCATATACCCAAAGGACACTTCATCCTAGCAGAGAGACACATGATCAATCATGTTCATTGCTGCTCTTTGCATAATAGATAAAATCAGGCAAAACCTAGATTTTCTTTAACAATGAAACAATAAAGAAAATTGGTGCTGAGTACTTGTGGTGTCCACCTTTAATCCCAGCACTTGGGATGCAGAGGCAGGCGGATTTCAGAGTTCAAGGCCAGTCTAGTCTAGAGAGTGAATTCCAGGACAGCCAGGGCTATACAGAGAAACCCTGTCTTGAAAAATCAAACAAACAAAAACCAAAAACAAACAAACAACAACAACAACAACAAAAGAAAATTGGCACATTTATGGAATGAAGTATTAATCAGCCATTAAAAGATATCTCTGTCAGTGAATAACTACTTTAAACTAAAGCTTGCTCAATGAGATGGGTCCCAAACCTGAAATTGTTTCGGTGAGCAAGAACCTGATGTTAGATATCTCAAGGACCTAGAGTAAAACCAAATACTACTGGTTTAAAAAAACTGAGCAATAAAATTATTCATGATGACAATTTGCTGCACTTGTAGGTTAGTGGCATTATCATCTGAGAAGCTTCCTCCAGTAGCAGATGTGAACAAATAAAGAGACCCACGGCCAGACATTTTGTAGGAATTGAGAGACGTTGAAACACTCAGCCTTAAAACTCTTCTACTACGGGGTTTCTGAGATTGCCCTCAAATTCTTCCTTTCAGACCTTAGAAAGCCCCTCAGAAGAAGCTGGAAACAATTTAAGATCCAGAGTAGATAGGGGACAGAGAGAAAACATGTACCACTAAATCAACAGGATCAGACCTCATGTGTACCCACAGAGATAGAAGCAGCATGCACTGGGACTTCAGGGATCTGTCCCAGGTCC
This sequence comes from Montemys delectorum, assembly GCA_019843815.1. Lineage (NCBI taxonomy): Eukaryota > Metazoa > Chordata > Mammalia > Rodentia > Muridae > Montemys > Montemys delectorum. Next base: position 10,147 of record JADRCD010228316.1, on the reverse strand, counting down.
TCTGTGTATCCAATATATTCTGGCTTCTAATTTAGTGTTTATATGGGATTCCTGAATGTGTGAATGTGTGGGTCTCTAATTCTTACGTTTTCTCTAGGGCCTTTCCCCTTCTGTTGATTTTGTTTTGTCCAAGGTTAATCTGATAGTTTTTGATTTATCTTATTGTGCTTTATTTTGTTGTATTTTTTTAAAAAATTGAATTGATGGATGAATGGATGAATAATATAATAGCCACTAGTGTAAAGATGAACAGCTGAACTGTCCGTTATACCTACTGGAAGATGGAAACTGTGCGTCTGCAAAGTCCTGCCTGGCAGCTGAGAACGAATAAGGTAGTACTATAGCGTAGATGCTAACACCTTAGCTGATAGTCCTTTCCATTGTCATTTGCTGATGACCAATGTGCTTCCCTTCTCATTTCACATAAAATGTGAGTCATGCAGCCTTGTCATTTGGAAACTAGAAAGTATACAAAAAAATATCAATGTTGTGGCAGTTAGAACAAATGTACTGCAAAAAAAAAAATGTGGCACCATGTTTAGTGTGGAAAGTCAGAATATATTCTGGAAAATGTTGAGGATCAGATCATGCGTAAACCACAGGGATCACCACTGCCCACTAACATTATTCTACAGAAGAACAGAGTGGGAGTCATGTTGATTTAAAATATATTTAAATTATGAAACTTTGTAATTCCCATCTTCATTCAGCATATGATCTAGAATCCCCAGGTAGCTAAAAGTGGATTGTATTGTTAATTTCCACCATCTCTAGAATTTCAATGTCAATTAACCACTTGATGCATCTCTTGGAAGGAGTCAAGCACCTTAAGTTCAATATTTCCACAGCGAATTCTCTGTTCTTCAGCAACTATCGTCCAACAAAACTTCCGGAGGCAGTGTAAGAAATCAGTGTTTCTCTAGAAATCCATAGGTCGCCAATCTTCCCTATACAATATGCTCCCATTTCTAATCAGACAGTTAGGGAGAAAGAAGAAGTGGAGATTAGGTCTCTGTAGGCAAGGTTGGCTTGGAACCCACTATGGAGTTCATGCTAGCCCAAATTATATGACAATCCTCCAGGTTTAGTTTTTCAAGTACTATGATTACAATCATAAACTTCAAATATATCACGAGTCCATCTTTTTTTATCTCCCTGCATTATTCAATGAGCTTTTAAAATTCTCTAACAGGTATGCTCACAATCATTGATTTTTACCCATTATTGATCTACCAATTTTCACCTAAAACTAGCTTCTTGTATGTATTGACTTGGCTCTAAATACAACTCTTCTTTTATTCATTCACCACAAAACACTTATTCAACTTGTAGTATGCTCATGAGCCAAACATAAATTCAGAATTGAGATATAACAGAAAAATAATAATGAAAATATATGACTGAAATATGAAAGGAGAATCATAGAACTTGTATTCTAGTAGTTTAGAAACACATTATAAACACTTGTAAAAGTAGGTTATTTCAGATGACAATGATGAGTACTATATCTATATCTATCTATCTATCTTTATATATATATATATATATATTTATATATATACACACACATATATATCCACTTCTTAAAGGATACATACACACATATATCTTAAGGTTATATATACATATATATTTATATTTGGATAGAAGCATCCTCAAAAATTAAGGGGAATGATCAGAAAATTCCTGTTATGAGTGAAAATTTAAAGTGTGTTATGCAGAATGCACTTGGAGCAGATGCTAAATAAACTCCCGAGAGTGAAACATGGTCTTGAAAAGTATCAAGTAGCCTAGAAGACCTGGGACACAGTGTGCAAAGAGCAATGGAATTGAATTCAGTGGTTGAAGGGAAGGAAAATGGGGATGTGGAGGTATGATTTATGATTTGGACTTTTTTCCCACATGGTAAACTCTTACAGACAAATTATTACAAACAGATTTAAATAGATTATGATATAACCTCACCTGGATTCTGATGCAATGACTGTAAGTGTTGTCTTGATTTTATATTAAGAGTGAGCCAATCAGAATGAGTCTTTTATGAACAGTAAAAAAAGCTGCAAGCCTAAAACATAAGCTCAATTGATGTGTAGTGAGAAACTACCAGATCTAGTGTGTAATCTAATTTAAAGGTCCTAACCTGGTCTTTCCCTGCCTTAGGGCTTGGTTATTTCATATTTGAGTAAATTTATACTTTACTTGAAAAGAAAACAATCCCTGGCACTCTCATGTCATATCCCATCATTGCCTAATATGAATCTTACACTTCTTTAAATATTCTTCAGTCAAACAGTCATTTTACATTTTTTTGTGTTGTACTTAAGATACATGAGGGAAGGAGACTCTACACTCTGTGTGTGTGTGTGTGTGTGTGTGTGTGTGTGTGTGTGTGTATATGCTATGTATCTCCATGTGTGTGTTTGCTGTGTATCTGTGCAATTCAGTATTACATGTAGAACAGCCCGAATAGTTTATGGTATGCCCCTTGTAAGTGTTCAGTACATACTTTTTAAATAAATATATTTATGTTTTTGACTCATATAATATTCAGATAGAGCTCTTTATGGTTTAGAAAACTTTCCAGATTCAGTTTTTCAGGTGATATTCTCCTAAATCTTAAAATAATATACTAGAATAATTTTTTGAAATATAACTTATTATTGTTTCCTGGGAAAATTTGAAACACCTTCCATATTTATTGAGTACTTTTTCCTAGGCTACTTCACCTAATGTCATGGGAGTTCTGGTCAATGAAATACTAAAAAGGAACCAAAAAATGGGAGTTAATTTGATTTCAGAATCATTGAGAAATTGAATATTACAATCTTATAATGTATAAATCGGTAAGGAGAAGGGATAAAAGTCAATGTAGAGGATCATCAGTGACCCCTTGGCCATAATCATGTGTTTAGTCAACACATGACTGAGTTATTGCTATTCTTTAGAAATATCTCCATGGTGTCTTTGTGAAGGGTAAATTTCCCAGCATAAGAAATGAAAAAGAGAAGAACAGTAAATAACTTAGGGAATATTGTGAGTATAAAGAAAAGAGTCATAACTACATAAACAAAGATGGTGACAGTGTAATGATAAAAGAAATATGGCTTTCAAATGAGGCCTAGAACTTCTGGGAATAAACAATCTATGTTTTGCTTTGACTCAAGGCTGACTCCGTGAGAATGAACCCATACTTGATACTGCTTGGCTAACCAAGATTCACTACTTACAGATAGCCTAGAGAGACCTAGGGAAAAGCCAAGCACTATTTTAGTCATAAAAAATGTATCAATCAAATTATATTATGCTATACTTATAGATCTGTCTGTCCAGTCAACATCACAGAAGATTCCTCCTGCAGCAGATGGAAACAGATGCAGAGACAAAAAAGCCAGATATACAGAGTAGGAGGGTTCAAATAGAAAGTCTCTATTAAAATTTTCCCCTCAAAGCTCAAGGATCCTGGGAAGGAGGAGACAGAAAGATTGCAAGAGTCAGAGTTGGTGAATGATTCCAGGAGAAAAAGGCCTTCTGATTCAACCAAGCAAGGCACATATAAATAAGCTCACAGAGACTGAAGCAGCAAGCAGCAAGCAGCAAGCGGGACCACCAACATGGGTCTGAACCAGATCCTATGTGTATATATCATACCTATTATTTTTAGTATTTTTATATGATGACTGGCTGTTAGATAAGTGGCTCTCTAACTCCTGTGCTTGCTCTTGGAATTCTTATCCTTCTGTACGGTTTCTCATGATCAACTTTGATATGATATTTTATGTTTCATCTCATGGTATTTTATCTTGTCATGCTTGGTTGTTATCTCTTAGAAGCCTGTTATTTTCTAACAAAAGACAATAAGGAAATGGACCCAGACTGGTATTGGGAAGAACTGGGAAGAGTAAAGGGAGGGGAAATTATAATCAGTATATATTATATGAGAAAAGGATGGACAAAAAAAAAACAACACTCAACCATTCAAAATCTCATGTTCCAGATTAGGACATAACAATAAACTATTTAAAATTTCAAAGCATCTCTCTATCTTAGCATGTTCTTAGACAATTGGTACTGCCCTAAAAGTGTGGCTGCCGTAAAATTTCTTGCTACATTCTGATGATGGATTTAATAACTGGCAGATTCACTAAAGTCAGAGTTATATTTAGAAAGTACAAAAAGGGAGTGGCAGCAAACTTGGAACCTCTTTCAAGTCATATATTATTTCAACATGACACTAAGAAATGCTCTATGCCAGGCAGTAATTTGCCTGTATATTATAATTATTCAAAACACATACTTGCCAATGCTGAGAGTCACAGCACCTTCTTCCAAGTATCTAGGACTGAAATGTTGCTAAGTTAGCCTCAGTTACACATAAGTCATCAAGAGCCATCAAAGCTGAGAAGAATGACACATCTCCTGTTTATATCTGATGGAAATTAACTAAGGTGTAGTGATATTTTTCTTTTGTAAGGGTTTTTATTCCATTAGACTTGAATCCATCTTTAATTTTCTAACAATTATGACCAAATATTTCTTTCATTATTATTACATACTTTACATTCTTTCTCTTCCATTCACTACCTTCTATTCTTCCCAGAATAACAATCTAGTGTGAACTGTCTTGCTCTATGACTATAGTTGTGGGTACTTATGTGGACATGTATAGACATGTGTAAGTGCAGATGTAGAAGGCAGAGTGCAACCATAGATGATGCTCTTCAGCATACATCTTCTTTCAATAATACAGGCTCTACCCTGGTCTGAAGGTCACCAAATATGTCAAAAAGATGAACAGTGAGCCCCAAGGATCTGCCTGTTTTGTGTTATAAGAGCTGAGATTATAAATATACAGTAATATGTTATCTTTGTTTTGACTCTGTATGTGAGCTCAGGTCCTGTTGTATGCATGTAAGCAATTTATAGATTTGACCATTTCCCCATTATTCTATTTGCCTATTTAATAGGAGAATCATGTTTACTTATGTGTTTCTTTTAATTTATTAGGATTTTAATCAGTGATGAAATGTTAATCTTGTAGAAAATCTATATACATACATTTATGGATGGTGACAGCAAATGACTGAAAGTATTATTTGCTATAAACTTTTACAACAGAGTATGAATTATAACATTTGGAGAAAAATCTTACTGATTCAGTAAAAACATCTTTGTACACAAGTAGCAGTTTTATTAGTGAATGAATTACTTAGATTAAAGTAGAAATGCATTAGCATGCCGTTCCCTTTATCATGGGGAAATTTATGCAAAGATCATATGATACAGCTGCTATGCTTCAAGGAAAAGTTAATTAGATGTTATTAATATGTGATGATATTAATCAGGAGCATCAGCTTGCCTTTAGTTTCTGCGCCAGTAGCTATGAGGCATCATTATACTTAAGATCTGTGCTTTTGGAAATAGTCCTCATCATGCCTCCACTTTCAGCATGTGAGGTAAAGAAATGAAACTCCCCAATTTTGTTCTTCTCTTTTGTCAAAATCACTAAGAAGATTCTGCAAAGGAACAGAACATCTACTAAATGACTGTAACTTTTTCATACACAATAGAGAATGTAGGCTCTGAAAAACCATCAATACTTAAAGACCAAGGAGCATTAACCTAGAGAGAGAAAAATGAGTGAGTATCTTTGGATAAATATTTTTTTTCCAGACTTCTTAGCAAAAACTGTAAAAATTTTTCAGGATAAAACAGGCTTGGTTAGCTTAGACCAAATTATTTCTCCTCATGAAAATATAAATACTATTTAATGGAAAATCACTTCAATACAAACTGAAAGTTTGTGATTATAATTTGTTGGATGAGGAAATATTATTTGATCTATGTATCTATTCTCAGGTAAGTGATTATAAGTGGAGATAGCATGGCACCACCAATTATGCAGATTTAGGTTAAGGGTATATATTCTTATTTAATTCTTTAAAACATTAGTTTCATGGTTCATTAAGGATTATTGTTACTTACCAAGTAAGTTGAAGGATCATTCAGATTTCTTTCAAAGAATTAAAACTGAGGAATTTTACAAGGAGTATGTCACTATATGAAGGGAATTATTATTATGACTCTTCTTTTGCAAAGATTTACAACTAATTTACAACAAGGATCTAAAGCAGTCACATATGACATACATTTCTACACTCATATTCAGCTCAGATCAATGTATAACTAGATTTTTTTTTGAGCCACTGTTTTGCAAAGCCATGCAAGCCAGACATAAACTTTTATGCTTAAGGAACTCTCCTCTCATCTTTTAAAAGTGTTAATACTAGAAAACAGGAACTATCACCTTCAATGTTTGTTGTTGTTGTTTGTTAGTTGGTTGGCTTTATTTTAAAATTATTAAAAGATATTCTAGAGATAGACACCCTCATCATTAATGATTCATCATAGAACCAAGAGTTTATTAGAATTGATATACTAGTTTATTAATGTAAAGAATGTAGTTAAGAGAGGTGGTTCATACCTGTAGTTGCAGCACTCAGGAGGCTAAGACAGAAGGCTATTCGAGTATGAGGCCACATAATGAGTTCCAGGAAATTCTGAACTAAAGAGTGAGACTCTCAGTCTCAAAAAAAGAATAACAATGATATGATTAATTCCATAATCTTCAGTGTTTGTACATGTTAGAATAGTGACACCTAATTTCTTCACAAGCAACTAGTCTTGTATCAGGAATTGAAGGAGGTAGTTAAGGTGGACTGTAATTCAATTTGACTGATATTAGATATTTAAAATAAATTCTTTGGACATAGGCCCAGGAGTGGTATAGCTAGGTCTTAATATAGATCTATTCCCAATTTTTAAGAAAACTGTCAAATTGATTTCCAAAATAACTGTAAAAGTTTGCATTCCTGCCAGCAATGGACGAGTGTTCCCTTTGCTCCACATCCTCACCATCACCAGCTATCACTTGAGTTTTTGTTCTCAGCCATCTCAGGAGATTTGCATTTCCCTGATGACTAAGGATATTAAACATTTCTTAATTACTCCTAAGCCATTAGACATTCCTCAGTATATATCCTATTTTTAATAATTGGGTAATTGGTTTGTTGATATCTAGTTCCTTGAGTTCCTCCCATATTTTGAACATGAGCCCTCTGTCAGAATGGGGTTTGGTGAAAGTCTTTTCCCATCCTGTAGGCTTCTACTTGTCTTTTGATTTTGCCCTTTGCCTTACAGCAGCCAATAGTTGACATGGAGTATGAATATGTCATCTCCTATAACTAGGCAAGAATTCCAGTGGAGGGATTGGGATGGCAGTCCAGCCATAAAACCTTTGACCTACAATGTATCCTGCCTAGAAGATGTGAAGGAATAAAGATACAGCAAAAATTCAAGAAATGTTCAAATAATATCTTGTCCAGCTTGCGGCCCATGCCATGAGAAAGAAGCCCACCCCTGATGATGCCAATGCTATCCTTCTATACTTGCAGGCAGGAGCCTAGCAACCATCATCAGAGAGGCTTCATCCAGCAGCTGATGGAAAGAAACAAAGACCTAAAAATCAAACATTATGGAGAGCTTGTGGAATCCTGAGGAAGTCGAGGGAGAAATGACTGTGTGAGCCAGTGGGGTCACAGATGCCACAAGAAGACCTATACAATCAACTAACCTGGGTCAAAAAAGCTCACAGAGACTGACCTACAACAAGAAAGCTAATATGAGATTGACCAAGGCCCTGTGCACAAAAGGAACAGATGTACAGTTTGGGGTTCATATGGACTCTTAACAGTGGGAACAGGGGCTGTCAATGACACTGTTGTCTGCCTTTGGAACTCTTTGCCATTACCAGGATGCCTCTTTTAGCCTAGAAGAAGATGTTCCCCATATAGTCTCACTGCAGCTTGATATGCCATGACTGATATCCATGAATGTCATCACTTTTCTGAAGTGAAAGGGAGGAGGAGGTGGGGTACAGAATAGGGTATGGGGATGGACTGGGATGAGAGGAGAAAGGGAAAACTGCATTTGGGGTGTAAAGTAAATAAATACTTGGATTATAATCATAAAAATTTACCTGTACAAAGAAGCACAATGGTCACATTGAGTAGGTCATATTCAAAGTTAGCTTAGGTTACAGGTGTGTACTCTAGTAAGAGAGGCTTAGTAGAACTTATTAAAGAAAGCACCAGACCCCAGATCCCTAGAAAATGATAAATAATTATTTAATTTCTTATATATTTCTAGTTATTATTCTGTCACATGACCTGTAGTAATTTATAGAAATAGACAATGCCATTAAAAACAGACAGGTTTCAAGGTTGGCTCAGTGAAACAGGTGCAAAAGAGAAAGGAAAATGAATCTCAGACAAGAGCTCTGGGTGTGCTTTAGCAGCCATATCTCAGCACCAGAACAACTTGCTCCTGAGAATTCAAGCATATAGTTTACAGGAAAAATGAAATGAAATTAAATAAATTTAGAAAGACAAATTCTCTCACGTTGATCCTATTATGTATTATGTATATATGTATGTATTTATGTATATATGTAGATAGAGATTATATATGTTATATATAAAGATCTGTTGTATATGTTATACCTATGATATATTCATGCATATATAAATTTTATTTTATTACTAGTTATATTTCCCATTACATAACAAAATATATGAAAATATAAAGAAAATTAAAAAAAAGAAAGTTGAATTTCATCTGAGTTTGCTGGGACAGTCCATCATGTCAGAGAATGCATATGTACACACATAAATACAGCTGATCACACTGTGTGTGCAGTCAGGTACCAAAGAGAGGTAAATATTAGGAGTCGGCTAACTTTCTTACCTTTTATGCAACCAGAGAATGTCCTCCCTTTCCAGTTAAATCTTTTTTTTTTTTCAAGACAAGGTTTCTCTGTTTAGCCTTGGCTGTTCTGGAACTCACTCTGTAGACTAGGCTGGCCTCGAACTCACAAATCTGCCTGCCTCTGCCTCCCAAATGCTGGGATTAAAGGCTTGCACCACCACTGCCCAGCTCAGTTAAATAGTTAAATCTTTTTAGAAAAAGCTTAATAGACATACCTATGCACTGCCATAGTGACATTAAATCCAGCCATGTCAATGATGAACATTAATCATTCTATACACATGAAAATAGCTATCTGGGAAACAGAAATAAATGAGGTAAATATGCTCAAAATACATGAAATACATGAATAAATTATCAATATTAAGCTGGTCAATATGTACCAGAATAAAAACTCAGGTTCAATGATTTTAGAAAGATGATTTTGTAGCTGCTACCTGCATCTTTTGGCCATGGTCGGTGTAGGAAATTTACCTTTCTGGGTGAAGTGTCTCATCCTTGCTGAATTATGTTGATTTTCATGTGATTTAATCAATTGAAAGTAAGCCTGATAATAATTATTCATCAAGAATTTCTAGAATCATACAACATTATTATTTTCACTTGGGAAAATTTGAAAGGAGGACCCAGAAAAATACATAGTTTGTCCATGGTTGTCTACTTTCTAAGAAGTTAAATTATTATAGGACTAGGGAATCTAATTTCTGAAAATATCATTTTAAATGAAGTCAATAGAGTGAAGTTTGTGGTGTTTAAGGGAAACATACCAAGAAGCAAAGGACACCCTAAATAAATTTCATCCATTTCAAAATTGATGTGTACAGTTTCCTTGTAAATGGTAAAGAAATGTGCTAAGGAATGGTTAGCAAGGCACATAAAATCAGAAAATAAACGCAGACATAGAAAAGGCTTCGGCAATGGCTTTGATATACAGACATCATAAGTAAACCATTATCAGGACAGAGTCAATGCAGAATCCCAAGGAACTGATATTTAATATTAAATATAAAACTGAGCTGAAAGATAATAATTTTCATTTTGTACAAAAAACTTAATTAGAAAGTATTTATAACACAATTTGCAATGTTTGCCAAACATAAAACATGGTAGTAACTTAACCAACACATCTTATATTTGTACAGGTAGGCTGTCTAGTCATATATCCAAGAAGAGAGATTTCTGACTTGGTTCTAACTATGCCATTAGTTTAGAAATAGAAACCCAACAGTTTCACGGATAGAAATACAAAGTTATTGTAAGTTCCATGAAAGAAAATAAAACAGGAAAAGAGAAGCAGGCAAACAGAGGGCACTGTAAAAGAAGA
>JADRCD010228315.1:14494-33097 GCA_019843815.1 Montemys delectorum | reverse complement strand
ATCCCAGTGGGTGTGAAGGACAGTGAGTTCAGGGCAGAGGGACAAATCAGTGCAAATATCCTGGAAGGTGGAAGCTTCTAGAATGGAGAGTTAACAGTTGTCAGCTGGGTGACCTTGGCGGCCAGAAATTTGTCTGCATTAACACTCAAAATGGGCATAGAAAGATGTCTGAGGGCTGGAAGGACAGAAAGAGGACGGGGCCACAGAAGTACTATGGAGCTCAGGGCAACACGCCCAAGTTGTTCTATAGATACAGGGGGATTCAGGGTCTTAAGTCCCTTAAAGCACTTGGTTCCCTAGAGGAGGAGAATGGCCCTGGCCACGGGGCAGGAGCTGCTCTTCCACACAAGAGCTTGCAGAGGGGGTGCCCCTTTTCTCCCGCATTCCCTCTGACCTCACTTGTCAGATCCCATAAGCCCTGAGTTTTTGTGTCCCATCCCGAGTCAGCCAGTCACTCAAGGTGGCAGCTCAGGTCCCAAGGAAGGAATTTATTTTCTCTGGGAAAGCCGGTCCGGGAAAGAATCTGGGAAGGCTTCCCAGAGGAGGCAGCTCAAATGTGGGGAGGAGGGGCTCCTACGTGCTCTGGGCTAGAAGAGGTAAGCGGGCAGCATTGGGAGCATCCGTGATAAAGCAGCTGCCATTCACAGAGCACTGCTTCCAGGCGGGGTCACTGCAGCTGGCCAGTGTGCGTGCGTGCGTGCGTGCGTGCGTGCGTGCGCACGCTCCGGTATTCAGCCTGGACCAGATACTCGAGCTATCTCCTTACTGTTCTTAATGGTCTAGGAAGCCCAAGCAAACAGATAGCAGCCACCACGCCACCTGTCCTACAACCAAGCTCTCAAGTCCCAGGCTAATGGCTTCCCCATGACAGAACTCAGAACCAGCCAAAGCTCAGATCAGAAAGTGAGCGTTCAGTCTTCTGTTCTGGAAAGATTTGGCTGCCCAGAGAGGACTGAGGGCCCCTGTCTCAGCCTCCCTCCAGGGGCTAGGACCTCAGCTCAGAAGCCTCAGGCTCCATAAGGGGTGAGACAAGGCTTGGCAAGGCTCCTTCCCACCCACCCCAGGGGCTCAGGCGCTGGCCCCAACCTGCAGCTTTAATTAAAAGCCCTTTTCAAACCATTAACAGCAATAATAATAAAACTCCAAATAGGACCAGTAAAGCAGCAGACTTCGGGAGAATTAAAATGGGTACCTGGTGTTCCGACACCCCCAGGGGGCAATTGGCTCTGAGGGAGCGTGATTTTCACCTCCAGTGGACCTGTCAGTCCCAGACACAGCGGGAGAGCTGGGGTCTCTTCAGCGGGTGGACACTGGATGCCAAAGTCTCCAGCCCCCAGTCCACCTCACCAACCGGCAACACCTCCTCCCACAGAGCTCAGTGGGCCTCCTGCCTGCCTCCACCCGGCCCTGATTCTGATTTAGGTCACCTTTACCACCCCTAAAAATAGCTCCCCCTTAGTGGAGTCTCTGTCCACCTGGGCCCTTGCAAACTGTGCTTCCCAAACCAGACCCTACCACCACCTTGGTCCTCAGGGCCTCCAGCATGCCACCTCCCCCCACGCCTTATAAGTGAGCCCGGCTCCCCTCCCCTCAGGGCCTTTGCACAAAAGAGCACAGAAAAGACCTTCGTGGCCCACACTTCTCTCAGCAAGGCTTGATCTCTCACCCCCAAAGCCTCTGAGAACTTCTGCCCCTCCCCCAAGCCCGAAGCCCCAAAGGCCCTTCCTACACTGTAGCAACTTCTGGCAGTACTGTCTGCTTGCCCTCTGACCCCGGCCGAGCCTGTGAGGGCAAGGAACTGTCTGACTTTTGCACAACTAGCCCCAGTGCCTAGCTCGGAGCCTGACACACAGTGACTAACTGCTTGAGCCAGTGCTGGCCGAACCACTCAGCAGACACAAGCTCCCTCCCGCCCCTCCCTGCACAGTCACCACTCCCAGATGTTTAGCTCCCTATGGGTAGAAGATGGGGCAATATCTTTCAGGGCTCCTGGGTTTGCTGCTGCTGACACTACAGAGCCTGGTTCCCAAAGGTAGATCCCAGGAACCTTAACTCCACACTGTGGGGATGGCAGAAGCCCGTCCCTAGCATTTTCTAAGTTGTCTTCTATTCGGCAAACACCTGTACATTCTCAGCCCTTTGAGCTAAGTACACAGACCTGGGGGGTGGGGATGACCTGTAGAGGACACCCAGGCCAACAGGGGGACCAGGCAGGAACTGGCCAGGAGAAAGAGTTATATATACTAAGGCCTAGTGCACAGTGAGGGAGGGGGCTGCTAGTATAAGGAGAGGGGAAAGGGAACAATGTGGCCTTCCAGTGAGAGTGCCTGAAAGGAGACAGACAGCACAGGGACGTGTACATAGAAGGCACAAAGGAGGTGGCTGGGCAGAAGAAGGGACGCTTCCACGTGTGGTGGCTGGATGTGGGTGCAAGGCATACTCACTCTCAGCCCTAGAAGCAACAGTTTGCAGGGCCAGGTTTGCTGCTCTTCCTTCTTTCTTTATTTTTATTCTCAGTGCATTGCTGTTCTGCCTTCACGGATGTGTAAGGGTGTCAGGTGCCCGAGTGACAGGCAGGCATGAGCCACCGTGTGGGTGCTGGGACTTGAACCTGGGTCCTCTGGACCCATCTGAGCCATTTCTCTAGCCCCATTGTTCTTTATAGAGTTTCAAACAAAATGTGGCTCGGCAGTATCTAGCATCCAGGAGCTGCTCAGTTCCTGCTCCACCCCTCCCTTGGCCCTTTATTAATTTCTTGGCCTGAAAAGCTCCAGGCATCCAGAAGACAGACGGGATAATTGTGAGCCAGGATAGCTAGCTGCCTCAGTGTCCAGGTGACCCTAGCTTGTCTGTGCCTTGGGGTCCCCCATCTTCATTCTCTATGGGCCCCAGATGGGATCAGACAGAATTCAGAATGGAGCAAGGCTAGAGTCCCATACCTTCCCCAACTGACCAGGCAGAACAGATGTTAAGTCCTTACAGCCAGAAGTACTGTCATTCTCTTACTAATGGGGCTGGGGGTTCCAGCCAGACCACAGTTTCTGCCTGCGGGGGAGGGTGGGAATTTGCTTTTGGAGGTAAAGAACCAACCATGTCTGGAGCTGCTTCGTTGAAGCCTCGTGAATATGTATGGCAGCAGGCAGGCAGCTTTGAGATGCTAACAAGCTGCCTTAGCTGGAGAAATTGGGGTCACCAGCTTTGGGGACCCTACTGAGGAGTGGCTGGAGCAGAGAGGAGATGCTAGAGAGACCAGAGATAGCTCTGACCTGGAGACACCTTTCTCTTTCAGCCTTTTCAGGCCTTAACATCTACAACGGAAGGACAATGCAATGTAGCAAGTTTCAGCTGGGCTTGGGGAAAAGAGACACTTGATACGTGCTACTGCATGTTTTTGAGACTCTCGGGGCTGAAAGTCTGGGCTTGGCCACCCATCTCAGCCTGTCTTGCCCACTGGTTTGTACCCTCTGCGCTACTGTTTCCAGATAAAGAATGAAGGGAGTTCATGTACAAACAACACAGAGCCATGGACAATGAAAGAACAGTCCTCACTCCAGCTGAGCCCCAAGTGGGTAAGCCAGGCTGGGTGGTAGCACCTCTGCCTAGCACACCAACGAGCTGGTTTCCATCCTTGGCATAGCAAGAAAGAGAAAAGAAAACATGACCTGAAAATGTGAGTTGGATGGACGAGGGTGGGTAGACTGGAGGGGGTGGGGCTGCAGCGATCCTGGGGAGCGCCTTGGGGACCTGCCCACTTGGGGGAGAAGGTAAGGCTCGAGGCTGGGAGGAACTCCATCAAACCAGCTAGACTTCAGCACTTACACTGGGAGGGGCCAGCGCCTTGTGGACCCATCTCATCCAGGTGAAGTCACAGGAAAGCAAATGTGCTACATTATCAGAGGCTCCTGAGTTTCCAAGGATGCCTCTTCTACTCCCCACCCTATGGCTCTCTGATCCTTAATTTCCTAGGCTCCATAACACCTGTGCCAGTTTGAAAGAGAATGGCCCCCACAGGCTCGTAGTTTTGAATACCAGGTCCCCATTTGCTCAGTTGTTTGGGAAGGATGAGGAGGTGTGGCCTTGCTGGAGGAGGCATGTATGACTCTGGTTTGCACTCAGCTGTTCCAGCCTCCACGCCTTTGTTCTGCCACCATGGTGTCTAATCCTCTGAAACCATAAGCCCAATTACAGGTTTTCTTTATAAATTCCTTTGGTCATGGTGTTTTGTCCTAGCAATAGAACACTAACTAAGACAGCACCCCTAAAAATATCAGGCAGAATCAGGCCAGTGCCCTTCCTATCCCACCCCCCTCCCCGCCGGCCTCTGCACTTATTGCTCTGCCTGAACTCTTCTCTAGGCCGATCTAGTCCAAGTCTTTGTTTTGTTTTTCAAGACAGGGTTTCTCTGTGCAGCCTTCGCTATCTTGGAACTCACTCAGGCTGGCCTGGAACTCAGAGATCTGCCTGCCTCTGCCTCCCAAGTTGCTGGGATTTAAAGGCGTGCACCAACACAGTCTGGCTCTAGTCCAGGTCTTTAAAAACTGGCTCCTAGGTCAACTCTTCAGGCTTTGGCTCAAGTGTCATCCCTTCTCCCAGGCAGATCCCTCCTAACCTGCTGCTGTCTGCATTTATTTTGGCCATGACTACACTCACACTCCCTTTCTCTCCCTTTCTCTCTCTCCCTTTCTCTCTCTCCCTCTCTCTCTCTTTCTGTGTGTGTGTGTGTGTGTGTGTGTGTGTGTGTGTGTGTGTGTGTAGGGGTCCTAGTAGAGGCAGAAGTCAGAAGCTGACACCGGTGTCTTCCTCAGTAGTTCTTGACCTAGTTTTTTGAGACAGGGTCTCTCTCTGAACCTGGAGCTCATAGATTTGCATAGGCTACCTAGTCAATGAATCCCAGGGATTACTGGATTCCACCCTTGCAGTTCTGGAGTTCCAAAAACACCACTGTGCTTAGCATTTCAGTGGATGCTGGGGATCCAGCCCTGGTCCTCTATCCACCAAGCCCTTATTTTTGTTACTTCTTTTCTCAGAGTTTTCTAAGGACAGGGCAACATCTGTTCTGGGGTACACAGTAGGTGTCCAGTGAGTGGGAGAGCGGCATCCATGCTCCTCTTTCTGAAACCATCGTCAACTGACATGGGGAACTGGGCTGCCAAGGAGCCCCCTTCCCTGGCCCCTCTCCCCACAGACAGGCAGGCAGGGGTCCTGCAGCCTAAGTGCCCCCGCCTGGCTCCCAATGCTGCCCAGACTGTGCATCTAATCACTACAACTCTGAAGCAAAGTGACTTAATGAGGCAGATAAATGTTGCTGTGCGGGCCCTGTCCCTCCTTGGCCTTCAGGGTGCTGGGAGAAGTGAGAATGGAGCTGTAGGGAGGAGGCTGGGGGACCAAGCTGCTGGCTAGTTCAACCCTGAAGCCTAACACCATGGCTCAGCCACAGGGCATGGAAGGGGTACTGGTCAGTACTTTGGTGTGCTGGCACTGGATACCAGACCTGCTTATTAGTCAGGAGGGAGAGGTAAAGAGGGATCCTGGGTCTGGAGAGCCAGACTGCTGCCTGCCTGTGGGCCTCAGCTCTCTCCACTCTGCTCGCTCACCCATATGCCTCCCCTCACAACAACTTGGATTAGTATTAATAATGGGTGACGACAGAAAGGTCATATAATAACAGTGACAATAATTGTCTATGGAGACAGTAAGTCGAGTGTGGCGGCTATCACCTGTGAGGTATGTCCACCACACGGCTGTTTTACAGGTAAGGAACAGAGGCACTGGCTGAGGTCGCAGTGAACAACCAGCTCTGACTCCAGACACCACACATCTCATCGGCCTCCATTCATACTCTATAGTAGTCTCTGGATGTCTGAGGGAGGGTTGGAGGGGAGACACAATCTCCTGCCCTTTGCCATGAAGTCTCATGACCTGGTCTGTCAGGTGCCTCAGCTTCTCTAAGGGTGAGCACCAGATGAGAAACACATGCCTTAATTATCCCAGGCTTTCGCTTTCCAGGTCCTTAAAGGCAGGGTCTCATGATAGCCCAGGCTGACCTGAAACTAACTGTGGAGCCTAGGCTAGCCTGGGCTCACAGTGGCCCTCAAATCCCGGCCTCTCGGGTGCTGAGATTAAAAGCATATGCCACCACACCTAGGTCTCCAGTCATTGTTCCTTTATTAAAAAAACAATATATACTTAAAGGAGAAACCAGAAAGGCGCTTGGAAAGTGAAACCAGTCTCCCAGAGGCAAGCACTTTTTATACCCTGGTGTACATCCTTCTGGATTTTTTTTTTTATTTCCCACTCAGAATCATCATGAGGACACCCACTTTTGTACACGCCTGAGCATCTGGCCTGCAACACCTTGCATCACATTTAACCCTCACTGCAAGCAGGTGACACACTAAAGTCCCCAGTTAAGAGACACAGGACAGGTTCAGACAGAGAAGGCAACTAGGCCCCGGATATTCCACAGACAAAGCTAACGACGCCACCAAGTTCCAACTTGACAGCCATTTGCCCCAGCGGTCAGAACTGTTCTCTTCCACATCCCCAGAGCTGGCACTGTTACCCAAACCCAACTCAGTTTTAAGCTTTAAGAGAAATAGAATAAACAAAATCAAGAAGGGTTTGGGGCAGGCCTCTTTCCCCACATTCTTGCGTGTGCTGGGCCATGCCGGCTGTGCACGTTAGCAAGAGCGTGATCGCTCCTTCCCAAGGGCATCTGCCTCATTCCTCTGTGTGGTTTTCGCCTCCTTGAATCTGTGGCCCAATCTGTCAGGGGCCAATGTCCTGCCAGCTGGAGGCCCTGCTCTCATGTCTCAGGACAGGAGGTACCTAGGAGACAACTGAGTGACCAAGTTAAATGACCCATCTAGCCACCTGACACCTTGGCCACTCAGCCGCTGTGCATTCTGACTTCAAAACAAGTCTAGTTAGACACAGAACGCCCTGGAATGCAGGTGTCCAGAGACCTACCTGAGAGAGGGAGAAACCTAGTCAGGAAACGCCCCCACCAATATGGAAGCGTCTGGATACTGCCTCTCTATTCCTGAACCACATTTAATTAATGTAAAGTTGTAGTTATAAACCCTTAAATTCAAGGAATTACATATTCATATAAGAAATATGAAGAAGACGGTACAGGATAAGCCATAATCCACTTGCTCAAATCCAGCGACCAAGAAAACCTGGAGAGTGGTCAGAAAGAGAAGCTTTGTGCCAGCGAGGAGCAAGGAGAGCGACAGCAGAGCCCTGCCAATCAGTGCTAGTAAGACCGCCCTGGGACAATGTGTAACAGCACAAGGAGCAAAGAGAACGACAGCAGGGCCCTGCCAATCAGCTCTGGGACAATGTGTAACAGCACTGAGAGAAAACGCTGGCAATTCAGACTTCAGTGACCACTGAAAATAACACTAACAAGTAAAGCAAAACAGTGGCTTTTTTAGACAGAAAAATGGAAACACATCATCGTGAGCAGACCCATACCATAACACATGTTAAAACCCTTCATGCTAAAGGGTAGAGGGTGGGGCAAACATGGCTCTCTGTAAGAAGAACAGAAAGGGTTGGACATAGTGGTCATGCGAAGTACTACTGAATATTAGTGTTCTTGTCACTTAAACCTTTTTCAAAGCCAAGTGACAATTTGGACAAAACTATTAACCATGGCCAGCACTGTGGCTCATGTCTGTGATTCCAGCCCTCAGGGAGCAACAATAGCTGTAGTTCTGGGCCAGCCTGGAATCCGTTGCAAGACAGTCTCCTAAACGCCAAAACAATAGTAATAGTAACAACAGTAACAACATTAGTATAGTGTGATAATACCCATAAAAGTAAAACGCACAACAAAACAACACACAAGGAGGAATACCAGTCAATATTCTCCAGGCTGTGAAGTGACGTCACGTGAAAGTAGGCCGTGACACTGAAAACATATACTACACATCATTCAGCAACCACTAGCAGAGTAATATCTAATCATGAAAAGATAAGGACAGTAAGAATATAATTAAACCTAGAGAAGGCAGACAATAGGAAATACATCAGAGACTTACACCTAATGCATCGCCAATCACATTAAATATAAATTGTCTAACTGTCCCAAATAAAAGGCAGAGTTTCTCAGATTCAAGTTTTGCTTTTGTTTTAAAAATACAACTATATGCTGCATATAAGAAATGTAACTGGACGTGGTGAAACAACACACCTGTAACCCTGGCACTCAGGAAGTTGAGGTAGGATGTATTAGTCAGAGTTTCTATTCCTGCACAAACATCATGACCAAGAAGCAAGTTGGGAAGGAAAAGGTTTATTTAGCTTACTTCCACATTGCTGTTGATCACCAGAGGAAGTCATGGCTGGAACTCAAGCAGGTCAGGAAGCAGGAGCTGATGTAGAGACCATGGAGGGATGTTCCTTACTGGCTTGCTTCCCCTGGCTTGCTCAGCCTGCTCTCTTATAGAACCCAAGACTTCCAGCCCAGGGATGGCACCACCCACAAGGGGCCCCTTGATCACTAATTGAGAAAATGCCCCACAGCTGGGTCTCATGGAGGCACTTCCGCAACTGAAACTCCCTTCTCTGTGATAACTGCAGCCTGTGTCAAGTTGACACACAAAACCAGCCAGTACACAGGAGGATCGAGAGTTTACAGCCAGCCTGGACTACACAGTGAGATATCCATTTTAAAAGAAAAAAAGAAAGAAGAAACACATTTCAATTATAAAGCAACAACAAAGATAGGCCCAAAGAGATGGTGAGCAGGTAGAGGCTCCTGTCACAGTCTCTGACCAAACCTAAGTTCAATTCCTGCGTTCCACGCACAGGTACACATACATGCACACACATGTGCACACAGAGGCACGCACACAGAGGCACACACACATGTACATACACACTAACATGTAAGAACAATTTTAAGAGAATAGGTTTATTTATAAAACTACAAATTAATCCAGGTGTCTTTAATCCCAGCACTCAGGAGGCAGAGGCAGGTGGATCTCTGTGAGTTTGAGGCCAGCTTGGTCTATACAGTGAGTTCCGGGACAGCCAAAGCCATATAGTAAGACTCTGTCTCAGGAAACAAACAAACAACCACAACAACAAAAAGTCTGAAGGGGGGCTGGAGAGATGACTCAGGGGTTAAGAGCACTGACTGCTCTTCCACAGGTCCTGAATTTAATTCCCAGCAACCATATAGTGGCTCACAACCATCTGTAATGGGATTTGATGCCCTCTTCTGGTGTGTCTGAAGACAGCTAAAGTGTACTCATAAGCGTAAAATAAATATTTTTTTAAAAAAAGTTAAAAGGGTGGAAAAACACAAACCACATCAACTCATAAAGAAGAATGATATTCCCAAATATTTACACATTTAAGTGAAGCTTCAAAATACACAAAGCCAAATGTGCTTGGGGCCTGGAGAGGCAGCTCAGTGCCTAAGAGCACCCACTGTGTGTGCATAAGGACCTAAGAGCACCCATTGTGTGAGTGTGAGGACCTGAGTTCCAAATTTGTACACAAAAATGTTGTGCGTAGCCACAAGACAGTGTATAACCCTGGGGAGTGGAGACAGGAGGACTTGCTGGCTGCCAGGCTAGCTCCATGTTCAGTGAGAGATCTTGTCTCAAGGAAATAAATACAAGTCCAATGTCCTACACACACACACACACACACACACACACACACACACACACACACACACAGAGGAGGGAGGAGACAGAGAGACAGAGAAGAGAGACAGAGACAGAGAGACAGACAGAGAGAGGGAGGGAGGGAGGAGAGAGAAAGCAGGGAGGGGTTTGAGACACGAAGGGAAGGAGATGAATTCCCACTTAGGGTTGAGAATTTCCCCAGTAATTCTTGCAGTAATGAATAAAGTGAGCAGGCAGAGACTAGAGAAGGACACAGAGGCTTTAGCCTCCATCCCAACTACCATGGCCTAACTGATGATATTCCTAGAACACTCCGTTCACTAACAGCAGAC
Organism: Montemys delectorum; assembly: GCA_019843815.1. NCBI lineage: Eukaryota > Metazoa > Chordata > Mammalia > Rodentia > Muridae > Montemys > Montemys delectorum. The sequence continues at coordinate 23,118 of JADRCD010228315.1, read as the reverse complement.
TGCAAATTCTTTCCATGGAACATTTGTAGAAATGGGCCATATTCTGTGCTATCAAACAAGTCTTAATATATTTTTAAAGATTCAAGTCACACAATAAACCATGTGATCACAGCAGAAATAAACTAAAAGCTACTACAGAAAGATCCCTGGAAATTCTCAAATCTTTGGGGACTAAATACAACACTGCTAAGTCACTTCAGGGGACAAACAAGAAACCAGAAGGGAAATAGCAAGTTACTTGAACTGAATAAAAAAACGAAAACACAGGTTGAAAGGGTGGGACAGGGCTGGCGGCTCACTGGTTATGACTGCTGTTCTTGCAATGACCAGAGCTTGGAGTCCTGCATCCCCAGCAGAGAGCTCGCAACCGACAGGAACTGCAGCTCCTCAGAAGAAAACACATGTGTACACATAATTTAAACATATGGTTTTCTGTGTGTGGAATGCCCAAGCAGTACTTAGGGGAAGTTTTATAGCATAAAATGCCCAAGTGCATGAAAATAAAACCATTTAAAAATCAGCAAGTCTAGCTAGCCCCTTCAAATATTAGGGAAAAAGAAAAACAAATTAAATTTGAACTAAGTAAAAGAAAGGAAATAACTGACATCAGAATCGTAATCAATAAAAGAGAAAATATAAAAGCGATCAAGAAAAATCAGCAGCAAAAGATGGTCCTTCAAAAAGATCAATAAAATTCATTAAAACATACCCAGACTGATGGGGAAAATTAAAAATGAGAAAGAGAAAGAGACTAAACACAAATTGCCAATACCAGGAGTGAAGCAGGCGACATCCTACAAACTCTGCAGATATTAAGCAGATAATAAAGTTGAGCGCTTACTGCAGAGCTATAGTGACCGAACGCATGCTGCTCTGTCGGTAAGACGATCAATGCAATAAAATTGAGAGTCTAGAAGAAGACAACAAACCTCACATTTATGATTAATCAATTTTCAAAGAAGGTGCCAAGGCCATTCAATAGGAGAGAGGTATTTTGGCAAACGGTACCAGCACAGCTTATTATTCACATGCACAACAACAAAGTCGAACCCCTGGTCCACACCATGGGTAAAAGAGTAACTTAACGGAACACTCTTTCCTCCTCCACTGCTTCGGCCAAGTGGTCTTTCACAGTACTGAGGAACGGAAGGTACACAGGTGACATGCAAATCGATCTCTCACTAGCTCTTTGTGGTTTTGACGACAGAGTCTTGCGCTGGAGCCTTGACTGATTTGAAACTCACTATATAGACCAAGCTGGCCTCAAATTTACAATGATTCTCCTGCCTCTGCCTACCCAGTGCTGGGATTACAGGCCTGCATTATTACTCTCAGCTAATGCAAATTCTCTCGATACATTGTTAAATATGGTAACTCCCCACTCCACCTCCAACCCCCACCCTGCTGCTGCCCGGCACTACAGCAGAGCAGGGCATCCTGTATTCAATCCTCAGAACGCGCATGGTGGGAGGGGAAAGTCCGCTCCCTGAATCTGCCCACTGACCCCCACACATATGCACACACAAACAGAAAACAAATGTAATATTCTTTTATTTCACAAGGGCTGGAGAGATGGGTAACTCCAGACTGCAGAGCTGTCCAAGCATCTGCGACCCTAGCACTCCTGCAAGCCTCAGGAGGTGAAGGCGGGAGTCTTGGGAAGGTCGCAGGGCCCCACGGGGAGAGGAGAAAGAAGTCCTCTCTCAAGTCAGGGGTAACATTGGGGACCCACACCTAAGGTAGCCCTCTGACCTCCACATGCACACACATGTGCCTCTGCACTGCACACACACAGACACACAAACACATACACACACACACACACACACTCACACATAACAAAAGCACCAAAAATAATGACAGAAAAGTAATTTTATCAACAACTCTGTGCTGATACATTTCAAAAGGAATGAGCAGGATACATTTCTCTTTTTTCCTTTCTTTTATTGTTATTGTTTCTTTGTTTGAGACAGAGTCTCTGCATAGCCTTGGCTGTCTTGGAACTCACTGTGGACCAGGCTGTCCTCAAACTCACAGAGATCCACCTGCCTCTGACTTCCAAGTGCTGGGATTACAAGCATAAGCCATCTACAGCTGGCCTCAACAGGATACATCTCTTTCTTCTTTTTCTTTTTCTTTTTCTTTTTTCTCAAGACAGGGTTTTCTCTGTGTAGCCCTGGTCGTCTGGGAACTCACTCTGTAGACCAGGCTGGCCTTGAACTCAGAAATCCGCCTGCCTCTGCCTCCCAAGTGCTGGGATTAAAGGCGTGCGCCACCACCGCCCGGCAGGATACATTTCTTGAAAGGTACAACCAAAGCTCCTGTAAGCCAATAGACTGAGTCACCCGATATTTGTTAAGGATACAATTATTTGTATATTTTGGGGAAAATTTTGCAGATTGAGTTCATGCTATGGTACACTGGAGTTCTGCTGTCTACAGTCACAGTCATGTATATTCTTAAAGGCCAGGAAGGACACAGGATGCTCATCTACGAAATGACCTGTGTGTAAGGAGAAAGACACTTGTCCTGACCTAAATGCAGCACAGCGTACGCACAGTGAAACTTCACACATATGAACAATCTTAGGGGTCAATTGAACCTATTTAAGAATATTAAAAATGAGAGTGCTAGGAAAAAACAGCACATAAACTCAACAAACAAACAAACAAACAAACAAACCAAAACACAAAAAGATCTCCACAAAGAGATTTCATAGCTCATCCAATCTCAACTGTTGGAAGAGATGCTACTTTTTCTAAATGATTAAAGAGGAGCTGGAGAATGGCTCAGTTGTTAGGAGCACTGACTGCTCTCAAAGAGAACCCAGCCTCAGTTCCCAGCATCCACATGGCAGCTCACAACTGACTATAACTTCATCTCTGGGGGACCCAACGCCTTCTTTTTATCTCTATGTCCACTGCACACATGTGATGCACAGACATACCTGCAGGCAAAAAACACCCATACACATAAATTAAAAATAAATAAATCTTTTTAAAAAATATTAAAGAGAAGGCAGTGCCCCCAATACTCAAACAGAGGGAAAAAAACAACACAAACCATGGAAATTAAGATCAACATCTTCTGGGATTTTTATATCAGTTGGCAGTGACAAGACAAAGCTGAGTATCTCTTTCCTATCCACTGGCCACTGGCTACCACAAACTCACAGAGGTGGACAATGAATGCAGACGCTTACTTTCTCTGAGAAAGCCATAGAAGTAGCTGTTCAAGCTCTGGGTAAAGAACAGAAGGGTTGGGGCTGGCGAGATGGCTCAGCGGGTAAAAGCACTGACTGCTCTTCCAAAGGTTTTGAGTTCGGATCCCAGCAACCACATGGTGGCTCACAACCACCCATAATGAGATCTGACTCCCTCTTCTGGTGCGTCTGAAGACAGCTACAGTGAATTATGCTAGAGCGAGCAGGGGCTGGTGGAGGTCCTGAGCCAAATCAATTCCCAGCAGCCCCCCCCCCCCCACACACACACGATGGCTCACGGCCATCTGTACAGCTACAGTGTACTCACACATATAAGATAAATTAAAAAATAAATCTTAAAAAAAAAAGAACAGAAGGGTTGTGTGGTCCAGTCAGTGCATGGGGTAGGGGATAAACAAGAATTTCCCATAAGCAAGGCATCTTGGCCAACAGGACTAATAAGCTTGCTGTTGGGTAAGGGGCATTCTTGTTATAGACCAGAGGAATCGGAGAGAGGAAGCACAAGCCTGTCTGTGGATAGTGTGTGGATGCCAATCTGAGTGTTCTTAACTTAGTTATTGTGAAGAAATGGGAGAAGGACATTAACGGACTGACAGGCACTGCTGAGCATCGGTGGCTAACAGAGCTAACAGAATCCAGAATCTTTTCAACCTCTCTAAAGGAGATATGTCTGCTATTGCTGTACAAAGCCCGGGACGGAAGCACTCGAGGCTCGCTCAGCATCTTGCTGCTCCACGTGTCTGAGACACCAACGTGAACGTATTGCTCTGAAGAAACAACGCACTATGAGAAAAGGAGGAGGCTGCAGAATATAAACTTTTGGCCAAGAGAATGAAGGAAGCGAAAGAAAAGCAGCAGCAACAGACTGCCAGGAGACGTGGGCTGTCCTCCCCGAGAGCTTCTACTTCTAGGTCCAGTTGAAAGTTAGTCTTTAAGAGTAACAGATAAATGATCAGACCTGGAATCTACAAAAATAAAAAAGTAAAAACAGAGCATCCTCCTCCATGGACATGAATGCCAGAGTTCCAAACGAGGTTTCAGTAATCCAACGTGACTGTTTACTGAAAGGACAGCATCCTGACCAAACGAGATGTGTGCGAAGAATGCGGGTTTGGTTCCATGCTTGAGGGTCAACCAATGAAAGGTACAGTCTGACCCCAAGAGAAAAACCATATGACCATCGTAATACATGGAAAATGCCTTCAACAAGCTCCACAGGATTCACGACTTAGAACATCTTCCCAAACTCAGAAGAGAATGGCTCCACACAGGAAAGAACTTACCAAGCTGAGTGTAGGTGCCTTTGCCTGTAACTCCAGAACTCCGGAGGATGAAATGAGAGGGGTCAGAGTTTGAGGCTATGCTGGACTACAGAATGAGATACCATCTCATAAAAACAAAACCAACAACAAACACAAAATTCTGTTTTATTTATTTAATTCATTGAGGTAGAGTTTCTCTGCGTAGCCCTGACTATCTTAGACTATCACTCTTAGACTATCTTAGATTCAAGACCAGGCTGGTCTTGAACTCATAGAGATCTGCCTGCCTCCCCCTCCCAAGTGAGAGGATCAAAGGTGTGTGCCACCACCACTACCAAGCTGTTCATTTTTGTTTGGTTGGTTTTTTGGTTTTTCAAGACAGGGTTTTCTCTGTATAGCCCTGGCTGTCCTGGAATTCACTCTGTAGACCAGGCTGGCCTTGAACTCAGAGATCCGCCTGCCTCTGCCTCCCAAGTGCTGGGATTAAAGGCGTGCGCCACCACCGCCTGGTCAAGCTGTTCATTTTTAAAGACAGATCCTTATTATGTAGCCCTGGTTAGAACTCACTCTGTAGACCGGGATGGCCTCAAATTTGCTAGAATGCTGGTAACAGGCTCCTGGGAACTATTTATTTCTTAGATTTTATGTGTATGCACATTTTGCTTGCATGTATGTCTGTCCACCATGCATGTACCTAGAACCCTGGAGCATCCCTGAAGAGGGCAACAGATCCCCCCTGGAAATGGAGTTATGGACAGTTGTGAGCCACCACATGGGTGCTGGGAACCAAACCCAGGTCTTCCACAAGAGCATAGCTGTTCTTAACCACTAAATCGTCTCTCTAGCCCAGTAACAGAAAAAATTTTTAAAGAGTATATGTCAAAACGTAGCCACCCTTCTAGTGGATGGTGAAGAGTGGGCTCTTCCTCTAAGACATCTTTCCTACTCAGAACGCTTTGGAAGTTCTAGCCAGAGCAATCAAGCAAGAAAATGAAGGAAAAGACATTCAGAGCTGGAAGAAAGAGGCCTGCAGACAACATGTTCACTCTTAGAGAAAGAGTAATGGGCTACACACACACACGCACACACACGCACACACACACAAAGCTACAACAGCCAGTGAACTCATCAGTATAGGAAGACGCAACTGCAGAATGCAAACACTTATTTTTGTTGCTATACTGGCTGTGAGCTATGTAAAATAAACAACTCTAAATGCCACCTAGAACCACATCAAAACAGGAAGAAGCAGAGCAAAGGTACGAGCTGGCAAACAATGCAAACCCAAACACATGAAGTTAGAAACAGCCCTCTCCACTGACCAAGTGAGTGAAATGAAATCTGAATAAACTATGGGAAATGTTGCCCACTAGTTAAAAAAAATGGGTTAGAGAGATGGGGCAGGAGTTTACAGCAATGGCAGACTTGGGGTTTGGTTCCCAGCACCCACATGGCAGCCCACAACTGTCCATAATTTTAGTTTCAAGGGCTTCGATTCCCTCTTCTGGCCTCTGAGGACACCAGGCACACATGCAACACACAGAATAACATGCAGACTAAACACTCACACACATAAAATAAAAATAAATCTTAAAAAAATTCTGAATTGTTTAGATGCTCATTCTCCTCAAATAGATCCAGAGTCAAGTCAACCCCAACCATAACCTCAGCAGAGACTTTTGTAGAAACGGATAAACTAACTCTCAAATTCACATGGAGATGCAAAGGACAGACAAGGGCCAAAGAGAGCAACTCTGGCGACAAACAGCAAAATTGGAGGGCCCGACATCCAAATAGCGCAAGACCGCCATAGACAGAAGACAGGCCAGTGGGACAGAACAGAGGCCAGAGATAGACTCACATGCACACAAAGAGTTGGTTGTTCTTTTTTTTTTTCAGTCAAGGTCTTATGAAGCCTAGCCTAGCCTCAAACTTGCTATGTAGTTGAGGATGAACTTGACTTTTTTTTTTTTCCTTTTTGGTTTCTCTGCATAATGACCCTGGCTGTCCTCACTTTGTAGACCAGGCTGGCCTCAAACTTGAGATCTGCCTGCTTCTGCCTCTTGACTGCTGGGGTTAAAGGTGTGGGCCACCAGACCCAGCTGACCTTGAACATTTTTTGAAATAAAATAATGTATGCATGCATGTATGTGTTTGTATATGAGCACATGTGTGCACTTGCCTGTGTCAGCCACAAGAGGTCATCAAATCCTCTGGAGCAAGAGTTACAGGCAGCTGTGAGCCAACATAGATGTAGCATGCTGAACTTTGGGTCCTCTGCAAGAACAGCAAGCTCTCTCAACTAGTGAGCCAGCTCTGGAGCCCAGGACTTTCAACTCCTGATCCTCCTGCCTCTACCTCCTGAGTGCTGGGATTAGTCCTGCACAACCACGGCTGGTTTATGTAGTACTCGGGGATCCAACTTAGGGTTTCATGCAAGCTAGGCAAGCCTTCTGCAAACAGAGGGACATCTCCAGGTGTAAACAACTGATTTTTAAATCAATCAATCTCTGTCTGTCTCTGCCCCTCTCCTCCCCCAACCATCTTGTTTTGTTTGTATTTATTTTGCCTGGTACCTCAACCCTGCCCCTCTCAGTTAGATCATCAGCCCCTGGGTAACTGACCTCTGACAAAAGAACACAGAGGATGCAGTGGAGAGTGGAGCATCTTAAACAACAACAAGAGCCATTTGCTTATCCGTCTTATACGCACACACTGTGCACCAGAGTGCGCACGTGGGAGTTGGCTCTCTCCTTCCACCATGTGAGTCCCAGGGTTGAGCTCAGGTGGTCAGGCTTGGAGGCTCCTCTATCCTCTGAGCCACCTCACCATGCCCAGGAGGCCTTTCAAACACTAGACGGAAGGTGTAACACAAAAAACTTCAACTAGACTTAAACGTGTTACACAGAACAGTTAAAATACAAACCCCAGCTATGGAGAGATGGCTCAGTGGCTAAGAGCACTGGCTGCTCTTCCACAAGACCTGACTTCTGTTGCCAGCACCCACATGGTAGTCCATAACCATTTTTAATCCCGATCCCAGGGGATCTGATGCCCTCTCTAGCCTCTACATACAGTGCACAGGCATACGAGCAGACAAAACACCCATATGCTTAAATTAAACTGATTTAAAATTTAATAAAAACTCTAAACCATCACAAACCAACCAACCAACCAACCAAACAAACAAAATCCTGTAGAGGATCCCATGATAATCTTGGGTTAGACAAAGATGTGACACTGGATACAATTTGTCAGAGAATGGATTGTTAAGCTGGGCTCCATCGAAACGAAAACCAACTCCTTGAAGACACTCTTACAGAAATGATCAGACAGGTCACAAACTGGAAAAAACATGTAGCTCACATACCTTTTATAGGACCTGTATCTAGAATATAAAAAGAGCACTCAGGTCTCCATAAGAAAAAGTCAAAGAGAAGAGATTTAAACTAAGAAGACAGTTAGAGGATTAAAAAATGTTCCATGCCACTGGTCCTTAAGGAACTGAGAGTTGACACTGTGGCGAGGTACTGCACCCACAGAATGCCTAAAGCTAAAAGGCTCAGCATATCACCCTAACCCAGCCAGTGCTGAGGGGGTGAGGAAGAACTGGAACAAAAATGGCGACCATACTCTAGAAAAATTTGGTAGTTTCTTAAAAAGCTAAGCACATACCTGACATCTTGTCTAGCCACTTTTCTCAGCATCTACCTAAGAGAAATGAAGCATAGCTTCACAGGAAGACTTCGCTGTCATTGTCCACTGTAATCAGCTCACGCTGGAAACACACTCAGATGCCCATCAATAAGTAAAGCATGCCACACCCCACACAATGGCTATAAAGAAAGACCAGTGGATGCTGCGGTGTAAGTCTACAGTGGAGAACCTCAAGAGAAGGTTGGCTGACAAAGAGAGAACAACAGTGTGTCAGTCCACTTCTATAGAAAGCTAGGAAACACAAACAGATCCTTGCTTGGGGGATGGGACGAAGAGGTGGGAGAAGGTGGGCAAAGGTGGGGATGGGGCGAGGGAAGATCACACAGGATCCGGGAGACTTTGCTTGTCGGTGGGTATCTCTGTGTATGGTTTATTATACATCAATTATACCTCAATGTAAACTTTTTTTTTTTTTTTTTTTT
>JADRCD010228315.1:0-14094 GCA_019843815.1 Montemys delectorum | reverse complement strand
GAGGCGCTAAAAGCCATGCTTAGCAAGAGGGATGTGTTTCTACAGCCGACAGCGGGAGGGAACGGGAGTGAGCAGGAAGAGAAAAATCTTGGGCAGGTAAGATGGCTGGACAAGTAAAGGTGCTTGCCACCAAGCCTGATGATATGAGTTCGATTCCCATAGTGGAAGGCGAGAATTATTTCTGTGAGCTGTTCTCGGACCGCCACATGAATGCTGTGGCATGTGCACACACACAGACACACACCATAAAATCAAATAAATGTAGTGTTCAAATCAATTTAAAAAGAAAAATCTCCACAGGGATGGGCCCACGGGAACCCTGTGCTCTAAGTCACATCGGGTACTGCTACTGACTTTTTGCTTTGTCTTTTTTCTTTTTCTTTTTTCTGACATTTTATCTGTCTTTAAATAAACAGCATTTTAGAGAAGTTTAGCGCTTACAGAAGAGCTGAGCAAAAAGCACAGGTTTTAGACCCTGGCATCCCCAAAAGTCACCCCTGACTGACAGCTGCTCCCATTCAGAGCCCCCTGAGCCAGCACAGTAGCTGTTACAGCGGACCAGCCCACCTTCCCAGTGCTTGGCATCGGCCACGCCCTCTGAGCGGCACATCCCCTGGGTTCTAACACGCCTGTAGGAGCGTGGATCAGCATGGGCCCCTCCACTACAATATCGTTCAGAATCTAGTTTCACTGCCCTCACCCCAAACTACCTGAGCTTCCTCCTATCCTTCTCCTCCCATCTCCTCATCCCTAGCAACTGCAACCACTAATCTTTCCTTGTCTCTAAAAAAAAATCTGTCTTTTCCAGAAAGTTACAGACAATAGCGTGGTCACAAGTTTACAATGTTTACAGATTATTTTCTTTCATTTAATAATTATTGTGTTACAAGCTATCCCACCACCCCACCCCAGCCCCTTTTCCAGTTTGGTAGCTTGGTTTTTGGGGTTTTGGGTTTCTTTTTTGTTTGGTGGGTTATTTTAACTACCAAATAATATTCCATTATGTAGATATACCACAGTTTGTTTGCCCACTTACCTACTGGAGAGCATTCTTTATAATCATTGATTTATTATTGTTTATTTTATTGGTTTCTTTTTAATTTTTTTATTCTTTTATCAGTCAGTGCACTGAATTAATCAATCTATTAAAACTTTAATTATTTACTTAGAGAGTGTCTGTAGTTGAGGGGAGAGACCTGGAGTTGGTGAGGACATGGAGGTGCTGAAGTTACTTACAGTCTTGGGAAGACTGTGTGGCCAGACCTACCAAAGCTGGGTGTGCTCATCTGCGATGGGGAAGCCCAGCCCTGGCTGGACACGCGCCATAAAGAACTCTGCACTTTACTAAAAGGCATTCGGAGGAAAGTTCAAAGGAACGCTGTCCACAGTCAACTCCTGGAAGTAAACCAACAGCCTGCCAACAGTGGTGGACACGCAGAGGAGATGCCCACTCAGCGTGGTGTCCGTTCTCACAGCAGTGAGGAAGATGAGGAAGGCAACCAGACAAAAAGGAACATTCCCTGTAAGGCCTGGAGAGAGTCCTGTGTGCTTTGAGGGCTTCCTCAAGAGCTAGGGATGTGTCTCACTGCACAGGACACTGGGGATGCGTGCCAACAAGACACCAACTACCTCAACTCCCAGATTCAAGTGAGTCTGACTGAGAAACAGCATCCACATGGGGCCAAAGGCTGGTACAGAAAAACTGAACTAATGTGGTTCCACTTTACATAAAAATCACTTGCACACCTGTACCTCACCCACAAAAAACTGCCAATATCACCTGCCACACCATTTGTGCGCACCCACTGCAGGGGGGGGCAGCGCCACCCCAAGCACTTCCTTCCTCCAGCCTCCAGAATGGGGACTACCGCTGAGCTCTCCACACGGAGAGGCAGGGGACTGATGAAGCTTGTCTGAGGTCAGGTAGTAAGCATGGAACCCTCATGTAAACCCCCAAACCCCGACCATCCTCAAGGCTGCACACCACCACCATACACTTTCCCCCAACACCCACCCAGCCTCACCACCTTCCTCTCTTTTTCCTAGCAACAGAGACACTCCCTCTCACTTCTATTTGGGGTCCCTTTGTAGGAATGTTCATCTTGATCCTTTGTGAATGAGTGCATCCTTTGGGACTCAACTCAAGGGTTACCTCCCCCAAGGGTTACCTCCTCCATCGAGCCTCTGCGACCCCAGGCCGAACCCTCAGCTCCCAGCCTGAGCCTCTTCATGGCTTTGCTTACTTTCTGAGTTCCCCAAGGGCCAGCCTGGGTCCACGGTCCCTGCCCACCACAGAGTCTGGCACAGGATGGGTGATTCAAGAGTAGGTACACCTGCCAGGCCAGACTGATGTAGAAACACCTAGAAGGCTACTACCAATGAATGGTGGCAGGGGGGTGGGGGCGACAGCAGAGTGAGTACACTATCATCATCCATCTTGGGCATCTCTCTGGTAGCCAGGTGGCATTCTGAGCCTCAGCACTTCCCTGTTGTCCCCACCCCTCGCACTCTCCTCCCCGCACTACCTAAGGCCCAGCGGGTGGTATATTAATAAACGGGAGGGAGAAGGTCACCCAGCTCGCAAGCACTGAGCTGTCCTTGACTCGGGCAGGCACAGCTGAAAGGCGCTGAGGAGGGGGAGCACAATGAGCACGTTGAGCACGTGCGTGCTATTTCTGATTCCCAGCTGGCTAGCCTGGCCCTGTGCATCTGCTGTGGAAGCCTGGGAAGGCTGGAGAGCAGCCGGGGGACGAGGTGACCATCACTCAGTTATGCTTGTGCCTGACCCGGCCGTAGCCACACTGGAAACACCTGCAGCTCCTCATGGTCAGGTGAGGTGACCTAGCCCCTCAGCCTGGCATTTGGGGCTCAAAAAGACCCAGTCTGCATGCCTTCCGTATCTACAAGCAGCCCGGTCCTTCCTCTACCGTGGGTCTTCACACCTGCTGTCCTCTCAGGAGGGCTGATGTCTCCAGGTGGTGTTGGCTCACTCAGCTTAACTCCCAGGATTCAGCACAGAACATTGCTCTGGCATATTGGCCCAGATCACCTCCACATCCCGGTGCCCCTTGTAGGACTTTCCTCTCCATCAACAGGTGTGCTGGGTTAGAAGTTTGCCAGCCTTCTCCTGGACTAAGATTTGACCAGCTTGGAGGCCTTCAGCTTCAGGTCTCTAGCACTTGGTCCACAGTCACCGTGAACTCTCCTGAGGGAGAAAGTGCTCTGAGAAGGAGCAGTGGCTCAGGGAGCTCTGAGGTGGAGCACAAGCAGGAAGCGAGTGGTTGGATTTGTGTGTGACCTAAATATGAAGGGTCGGGGAGATGATGCCTTAGGGGACAGGGAAAAAGAAAGGAGATCGAGATCCCCACCCTCAGCAGAGGACCACCCTGCCCACCTCACAGTGCTCACCTGTTTCCTCCCTGAGCTGTCACAGCCTCACTAACAGCTCAGGAAGGGCCGGGATACTGTACCAGGTGTGGCTGCTCACAGCCCTGCCTCCCCAGTGACAAGCACAGTTGACACAGAATCTGTACAGTGGCCTGAATACATCTGCTCTCCGATGCAAGGATGCCCAGATGGAGTAGGGGGCTTCTGGCAGGTCTGGGTGCCTGGAGAGATGGACCACCTGCCCACCACTGACAGCTGCATCTCCTGGCAGAGGAAAGTGCCCCAAGGTTGGGGCTGGACCTGACAAAGACCCTCCAAGCAAAGGCTCGTGCAGCCTACCCTCCCGCCCAAAGTTGCCACCTGGAATGTGGGCCATGCAGAAACCAGGCCAGCCAAAAAAAGAGGGTTCCAAGGAGAGAAGGACTCTAGCGGGGTCCCAGAGAGGCCTGGGAGTGGGGGGAGGTGAGGCACAGGCATTCTGGTTCCTAGGCTTGATCAGGACCCTGGTGGTTCCAAGGATTCTCTTTTACTTCCTGAAGCCCTCTCAGAGACCGTGCACAGGGTGCTGGATTTAGTTAGGAATCTTGTGGTCTGACTCTGCCTCATTTCCGCTGTCTCTCTCTCTTAGTGCTGGCACTCTACAGACAGTGTGCTTACCTCTTGGCCCTCTTTCTCGGGCTGGTTGCTCGGGGAGGTCTAGGTCCTTCTGCAAGAACCGGGGCCCACCAGCTACTTCTTGGGTGCCTGCTATGCACCACGCTCTGATCTAGACGCCTCCTTTGTACCGGGGACCCCACTTCACCCACAAATCAAGCCTTCAAGGCAGGCAGTGCCACTGACACTTTTCTGAGTACTGAAGGAGAAACTGAGGCTGACAGTTGTTCCTGCCACCTGATCAAGGTCACTCCGGCTCGCCTAACTAGGCTCTCACCCCCAGGCCCTCATAGTCACCTCACTTCCTCAGGGCCAACAAACTCTAGTGGCTATTTCCCAGAGGCCCGGCCCATGGTTCTTAGGGCTAAGCACCTATCCACTTCCATTCCTTTTTGCTTTCTCTATTTAAAACAAAACAGCCAGGCAGAAATGGCCTGCTGTGGACACCCTACTGAAGGTGCCCCCAGTCTCCCCAGAAAGCCTCCATCCATGTCCTAATCTACTCTCAGCCTGGGTGGGGCAGTGCTAGGTCCTGAGGCTAGACGGGCTCACCTCCAACCGCACCACACCAGCAGCTGCTAAGTGACACAGGAATGCTTTTTCTCTTTGCCCTCTTTCCCCTCCTGAGGGGACACTGTTCTCCCCTGCCCAGAGTCATTCAAGAGACAATGCCACACTCTGACCCAGGCGCCACACCTACCTCTTGGCCTACCTGGCCAAGTTGGTCTCCACTGAGTCCCTCAAATGGCTCCTGGATGTGTCCTGGGTATGAGGACACCTGTGTGACTTATCTTTCAGCCACTAGCTTCAGAATCTTGTTCCATAGCAATATATAGCAAATGAAGAGAATATATGAGAGGGTGGGTGGGTGGGTGGATGGATGGATGGATGGATGGGGAATTAGCTCCCTAAGGGGGTAGTGGGCCCTGGGCCTAGGAGAAGACAGATCCTCCTTCCAGGACCCCTGATCTACCATAGGAATACTGTTGCCCACTTCATTGGTCCTAGGTTGCTCCTTGTGATGGTGGACAGACAGACACACTGACAGATCTGACCCTCAGAGACTACTGTGCACCAGCACCACGCTACAGGTGCCCCGTGTCCATCCTCAAATGGTCCTCACTGTCACCCTTTGGGGCTGAAGATGAATGCCCACCAGGCCTATAACAATCCTTGGCACAATCTTTGCCGTAAGTGGGAGTTTGCCTCAGAGAGCACGTAGTAGCTGCAGGAACAGACAGGCCACACACAGGGTTCAAAGGACAGGGACAAGAAATGAAGCCAGGTGTGGAAGCACAAGCCTGTAATCCTGGATGCAGGAGGCTGAGGCAAGAGGACCTCGGGCTCCAGGCCGTCCTGAGATAAAGAGCAAGTTCAAGGCCAGGCTGGACTACATGGCAAGACACTAACTCAAGAAAAAGAAGAGAAAGGGAGAGAAGAAACATATTTTGCTCCTGGAAACCTTGAGACTCTGGCTTCTCCCAGGTTGGAAAGAAAGCTCTGACCTCTCGCCCAGCTTAACAGAGAGACAAGCCCATCGTGACAGGACAGATGAGGAACTGGCCTCCAGAAAGAATGCTGTCCCCAAAGTATAAGGAGGGACACACAGGGTCACAAGGGACACACGGGCACAGACAGCTGTGTGGCACGTGGCACCGGTCTCCTTGTGCTAGACCCACGAAGGCAGCCACCCTTCACCTCTCCCCTGCAGCTGCACACACTGCCAGGCTCCACGGTGCCCAGGCACCACTCCTGACTGGATGCCTGCTGGTGCTGAGACTGCCGCCATCAGACTGTAAGGGCTCCTGCATGCCCAAAGACCCTCACAGTCTACATCTCTGTGGGGTGCAGGGATGCATGAGGATAGGCAAGGTACAGACAGTAGAGGCAGGTGCTGGGAGGCCAGAGGGCACAGAATATTATAAATACCCTTGTCCTCTTGTGGAGCTGCAGGAGAACAGTAGCTGCAAGAGACAGGTGACAGGGCATGCCAACTGTCATACTGAGGGCTATGGGCCCACCATGGTGGAAGCAGCTGCGTGTGGTCCTCCATTACCTGAGATGGTCAGACACATTACCTGAGTGTGAGATATGGAAACAGACCAAATGAAAGTCTACGAAGCATTTTGGCTGCTGTGGGCTGCAGGAGTAGCCCAGGTTCCTCTTTGAACCCCAGGCCCGCCATAAGGGATCCAGAGAGAAAAGCTGCATCTCTGCCAACCTCTGGGAACTGCCCTGCCGTTCATCAAACTCAGCCTTGCAAATGCTTCCTGGAAACTTTGGGTCCCAGTGGGCCATGGTGACAGCTCCCAGGCTGCCCACTGTGTATGCCCCTGCCCTGGCCAGTATCAGCAGAGGGAGTGTAGACTGGGTCAGCAGAGGTTGGCCAGCGTTGGTCTTGGCCCCTGCAGGTGGGCAGGCAGCCAACATTCAATGCCAGTGCCGGGAAACCTGGCAGTTGCTGGCCAGGGGAGCACTGTGGGCCCGCCCTGCTCAAGAGTCATCTGTGGCTCCCTGGTTTCTTTCATTGAGAAGCATATACCTGTGAGAGGCTGGAGGCCGGGGACGGTCCTGTTATACCGGAGATGCACACAGAAGCTGGACAGAGTCCTGCCACTCCCCAGGTCTCTACAGCACCTTAAAAGATCCACTCAAATGTCCTGGAGCAGCACAGTGGTGGACAAGGACTCTGCCAGGGACAGCCATGGCAGACTATACCAGTCCACATCTCACCAAGCTTCCAGTCCTGCCTTGGTGGCTTCGCTTCCTTGTCCCTCAGTTTCTTCACATGCAGTCTTCTGTCTCAGAAGAGTCAGTAAGACCATGTGGCCAGTCTGACTCTAACTCACGCCAAGTCCCTGCTTGCTCTCTCTAGCCTGCCTGCTTGGCATTCCACGCCGCCCCTACCTCAGGGCTCTGGCCCAGCCTTCCCAGCCTCGGGTACTTCCTGGGGATAGTCCCCCCTTATGCCCAACACTAACTATGGTGTTCTGCGTGGCAGCGTGCCTGCCACTGCCTTCAGTTTACATTCATCCGGAAGGTTATGTAACGACTGCAGGCCTCCCAAGAGGATCATGGCTCCGCGGGGCAGGGACCAGCCACTTGTTCACTGTGTATGCCCAGCATGGAGCAGGCACTTGCCATGTGTTTTCTGAATGAATACTCAGGAATAGGAAAGGGAAGTAGAGAAGGTAAGCCCCAAGGGATGAAAATGTCTACATATCTCTGCCCCAGTGTTGGAATGATTCAACAATACACAAAAGGCCTGGCCAGAGTCGGGGTAGCGTTCTCTCATACACGCCTGCCACACATGCATGCCCCACATGCTGGCACACCCTTTCCCAAGGTCACAGATATACTTACGGCCCACATATACCCCACACACACCGTGTATACCCCATACCATATACCATACACACATACTACATGTCTCCTCCCACTTCACATGCATGCACCACACACAAACCAATACACTTTCCCACACACCACGCAAATGCACACCACGTACACACCTCCCCATATGCCACACACATACGCACCATCCATCCATACTATATTCACCTCCTCACACACCTTACACACGTCACATATATCTCCTCACACTCCCCATACATACATACCACCACATGCCACAGACACATACATTCAAACACGTCACATGTACCTCTCCATGCACCACACAGCATCCATGTCCCACACATACCTCCAATATGCCCCCCCCACACACAAACACACATGCACGTACGCACTCCACATACAAGCACACTCCACACATGACATCCAACAGGGGCAGCCAGGGCAACTGTAGCTCTGCATCACACTATACTCTCTCAGAGTGCCTGAGGGCCAGTTGAAACCTACATACAGTCAAAAATAGTCCAGCTCCAGGGCTGAGCAGGGCCTCTGAGGCCACCCCGAGCTGCATGCCTCCTCGTTCCCACACAGTCCCTGGGAGGTCTTACAAGAGCCCTGTCCTCTAGGAATCCCTCTCAGCCTGCAAGCAAGTCCCCGAGAAGGCAAGGTGTGAGATGCTGACACCTCCTAACTTGTGACCACGGCAGAGACACGCGGGACCTGGAGAAGGGCGCACTCCACACTACTCTCAAAACACAGAGGAAACGGAGACCAGAGACTACACAGAGGCTCCGTCACCAGGTGGCCTCCCGCTGGGGCCCTAGCTTCCTGCCTGGACTGTCGGGTGCAGGCGCATGGGTTCAAATCCTACCCCATCACAGGCTGGCTCAATGCCCCTCCCCTCAAGGCCCAGTTTCCTCGGTCACAAACAGGGATGAGCACAGCACCCCACACCTTCAATGTGGACTTCGCACATAGAAAACACTGATGGCAGAGGACCTGGAGGCCGTCTCCACCCGAAGCAGGTTGCATCCAGATACGCAGCCTCTAGAGGGGTCATTACAACACTGCAGAACCCAGAGCCCAGCCCCACACAGTTCACGCTACTGAGCAAAGGAGGACACTGGAGCCTGGGGACCAGCAAGGCTGTGGCACTCAGAGGCTCCAGAGAGCTCTAGCTTCCAGGAGATCTAGCAGAGTTAAGGATGCTGGGCTTGGCAACAGCCGGGGGAGGCAAGCAGGCAGGCAGCTGGGGTGCCGGAGTGGTGGGAAGAAACCTGATCCCCATTTCCAAGCTGTGCTCCGCAGTGCATGGCCACATCGCTATCACAGCACCCAGTCAGCCCAAAGTAGGTGGGAATAAAAGCTTCCTCCCTCTGGCAGGGGTTTGGGGACAGAGAATGGTGGGGAATCCAGGCAGCTGCCAGGGTGAGAACACTGCACTAGACTCCTGAGACCTCCTAGAGGAAGTCCAGCTCAGTTCACCCCTGCAGTTCCAGAGAGCTGAGCTGGCCAAGACTCAGATGTCACCCCCACCCCACGAAAGCGATGAAGAGCATGGAGCTCAGAGAGGTGCAGGTCCTGAGTCAGGAAGCACAGCCAACAGAACATCAAGCAGCCCACCATCTTTCTTACACCCCCTCAAACACACAGCACACACTCCGGACAGATGTCAAGACCCACCAGGAGCCTGTCACTCCACAAAGACAAATGCCTAGGCCTAGGAGCCAACTGCTCAACACCCCAAGACCAGAACTTGGGGTGCATGGTGTCCCAGTGCCTCCCAGTCAGGATGGTTTCCTAATCCTGTCTGAGGTCCCATGCCATGCTGGGTACATAGTAGGCACTCAATTATGCACCAGCGGGTCTTGCTCCATGTATATGCTAGGGTTTCCACCCCAGTTCTGAATCATCAGACGCACTCTGACGCCGCCATCCTGGGCTTTCTCATGATGACCCCTGTAGATGCACCAAATGTCCCTCTGACCATGTGTGGTGCCACTCATGGAGATGGGTCCCTAGGGTCCTGCTGCTCTGTTTCAGAGGAAGGGAGCTTGCTTCTTAACCGAAAGATCCTGAGAACCAAATACCTTTTTGCCCCCCCCCCCCACAGTGGGCTGGCAGTGGTGGTCACACCTTACCACCCATATAACCTCCCACACCTCTAGTGGGCCACAGCCTCTTTTAGTAACCACCGTGTAGTGGGGGGAGGGGGATGGCAGTCAACACTCAGACCAGGCCTACCACAGGGCTGAGCGGCTATCCCATGACCCTTGAATTCCAGGGATGTCTCAGGCTGCTTATCTCTACCAGGTGGGGATCCATCTCCAACGGATATGGTCAGGTTCCCCAAAGCCAGGAATGAGCCTACTGCAGTTGATCCCATAAACCTCTTACCCATCACATGCTGGTGAACAAGTGGGAACACTTCAGGATCCCCAGACGACGGAGCTAAGGCGAGACTCTAAACTCGCTAACTTAGATCCAAATCCTGGTACCAGGGTCTTGACCATCTATGTGGCCTTGGTCCAATTACTTAAAAGTTCTCCATGTCCGGTTTCCTCACCTGTAAAATGGGGCTCATAAGAACGGGGTGTAGTAGAGGCTGAAGCAGATAGATATAGGAGGCTTGGAGTCAGTATTACTAAGCGGCAGACTCTGAACCATATGCTCACACACGCTCAGTTCTGGGAGGTGGTCAGTGATGCTTTATCAAGCAGGTAGCTGTTGTTTTCCTTTTTAACTGTCAGCTGCTGATAACGGCTGTTATTATTATTATCATTGTCAACATGAGCAGGAATCCCCAAGCCTGGTTTTGCAACCAGCCCTAGTGAGGGGTGTAGCAAAATTCTCCAAACAAAATGTGCTTCCATTCATTTTGGGTTTTTGAAAAGGCCACGTCAGACGGCTCAGTGGGGAGGAGGCGGCATTGCGAAACCCAGCAGAGAAGGATCCAGGCTGCTCCTCGCTCAGGAAGTGATGTGCCATCTACTCCAGAGAGGCCCTGACACAATGGCTACCCCTAGTGCCCAGGGATTGGGTTCCTGGATGGTGCGCCCCCTCTCCAGTCTCCGAGTGACTTCGGGCAGTTCCTGCACCTCAGTCTCCCCACCAGGCAGGCACATTAAGGTATTTCCTCTTCACTCCTGCCAAGGGGATGCCTGGAAAGTGCAGAAACTGAATGTGACCTGCAAACCGCAGGGTGCTGAGCATACCCTAACGGCTCGGGTCTTGGCCAGAGGCTGTTGCCAGGAGACTACTGAGTAGGTGGACACAGAGAATCAACACCACATATACAAAAGAAAGGTAGTCGTGTGCAGCTAAGAGGCCAACCAAGAAGTCCAGTGGACTGAGCATACATTTGTCTTTGTATCCCCCACCGTAGGAAGCTCTGCTGGGTGTTAGCCATTTCCTTAATGTGTCCAGTCAGAGTTTGGTTAGGAGTGAAGTCTCTAGCAGTGTCAGCCCACTTCACCTCTTTAATGGCAGGGTCATCCATCAGGAGAAAACCGCCAGCCCCTCTCAAGTCTGTGGGCCACAACCCTGGACCTGCACACACACAGTCCTTTAAACCTATTAGGGCAGACCAAACCCCGTCCTGCACCCCAGAGTGCACACAGAAGTAGCTCATCTTCATGACCAGTGTTCCTGAGGACCACGCAAGAGGCACCTCTCTGACTAGGATGCAGGCTGCCTTCCTGGTTTTATGAATGCCAACGGGGTCCTCGGCGGGCAGGGTCCTGCCCCTTCACGATCTATTCCCCCATATCCCTGAGGCCCCCAACCCCAGAGCAGTGTATGTTCTTGGGGACATGTTTCCAGCACTGGGCAGCATGGGTCCCCAGAACAGGAAGAGTAGCAGTTTACAAGCCAGATCTCCTCTGATTTGACTCTCTATCCCTCCCCTACCCTCACCCCCCAGCACTCGAAGCACAGAGTGGAGCAGGACACACTAGTGGCCCAAAGAAGGAATGGCAGGCGAGAAACTAGTAGCTAGCAGCTCTCTGCCCCCACCCCCACCCCGGTAAATGCAACAAGGGGTAACTAGGTAGGCAACTGATACGAACCCATGAAGTGATGCAGGAACAGGTACCAAACCACAGGGCCACAGGGATGCCCAAAGATGCTGGACCTACCCAAGCAGGACCTCAGCCTCTGCCGTTCGGAACCTCTGGACTCCTACGGACACACTCGGACTTTAGAGGCCACAGACCTATAACTCCCACAAGTCTGCCAAGTGCCTCTGGGTGTACAGAGCCAGCCGGAGGCAGAGGAGCCCATAGGGACAGTCATGTGGGCCACTGGACCTGGCCAAGTATCTATCCTCTGTGCCCACTGCTCAGCCCTCCACTTGGAATGCCCCAGTTCACACTCACCCATTCATTCAAACCAAAAAGAAATGAAATAAATAAATAAACAAACAAACAACAGGAACAAGTTCCCTCAGCCAGTCCAGGCCAGTCCTGAGCACAGGGAGGCTGACGGGAAGGCGTGCTGCTGCCCCTCCCACATCAGTCACAGCACAGAACCGTGGTGGTAGGAAAGCAGAGGTCTTGGGGCTGTGGAGATGTTGACAGGGACACAGAGTGGCCTAGGCACTGAGGAGGCTTTCTTCCAAAAGCGATGCATAGGGTGAGGCCGGGCTGAGAAGTTAAGTAGGTAACGTGGGTGTGTGGGGGGTGGGGTGGGTATGGGCAGAGGACCCAGCATGCTCAAAGACCCTGAGGCCAAAGGCAGCTTGAACACAGTCCAGGAACTGAAAGCAGGCCAGGGAGACCAGAGAGCCAAAGTGAGAGAAGATGGGGAGCAAGATGCAGCTGAGAGGTGGTTGCTGCGGGAAGGGGGCTGGGAGCTGTGGAGCAACTATCTGCTTTCCAAAAAAAGAAAATCAGAATTCAGATTTTATTCATTCGCATTTCAGAATGTTTAAATGAAAATATACTAAAGTCCACTGGAGTCCAAGAACGCTATTTTTAAACGTCTTCCCCCCCCCCTCCCGATGAATGAGTCCTCATCAATTACAGCTGTAGGGGAGGGGTGAGACCACTTGCTCTCCACCGGGTAAAGGGCAGCCGACAACATCCCTCAGTGTGTAGATACGCTGGCATTTATGAAGCCAGAGGCCTGTGAGCCTCAAAATCCCAGCAAGATGCCAGTGGGTGCCCCGTTACACTAGATACGTCACTAAGTCCTCTGGAAGCTCCAAGTACACGGTCCACCCTCGGCCCCTAAGTGCTGCGCAGCCTTTCCTTCAAAACACCAGGCTCGTCTGCCAAGCCGCCTTGCGCCCGGGGCACAGCCCTCAAACCTGCAGCTCAATCGCTGGCTGACACCAGCAGGATGCTTCCTGGGTACCCGGTTCTGTAAGTCAGTCATCAGGCCCTGCCTACCCCACACTTTCTCTTGATTCAGGGCCCTGCCCACCTACCTCTCCAGTGCCCAGCCCAGCTCCACCTGGCCTAAACGGATGAGGGCTTCGCGGACGCCACTCACAGGCACACCGGGCATTCCCCAGCACCAGGAGAACCCACGCACTCTATCCCACCCCTACCCCAATACAGACACAGGCACACACGCCTGCCCCACGTGCACAGGTAGCATCGTCAGAAGCTACGGGGAACATACTCGGAGCTTGTTGAGCAGTCGCTGAAGCCCAGCTGAGGGGGAGGATGGCCCCCAACAGGGGCTCCTCACACCCGAGCCTCAGCTATCAGCCCGGAAGCCAGCTCTGCGGCCCCACCCAGTCCCGCTGTCCTTAACAGTCTGGCTCAGGCCCCCTCGGGCCACCCCTGGCCCAGGCAGCCCCACAGTTTTCTATACCAGAGGAAGGGGAGAGAGGTAGCCACCTGAGGGAAGAATTCCACAGACTCCTCCAACAGGCATTCTGACACAGTCCTGTACAGTCTCCATCCACAGAGGCAGAGGGACCGGACCCTCCCCCACCGCGCAGGAGGTGCCAAGAGTAGAGGCGGGGCAGTCCAGCCTCCTTAGGGCCGGGGACTGCAGCCCCCTCCCCCTCTGCCATTTCTACTTTCAAGCAGGTGGAGGTGCTGGGACATTCCCCCCCCCCCCCCGCCCCATCAGGACAGTCCTCCAAACGTAAGGTTCCCCATCCTCTGGGTACCTCCGCCACAACTGGCCTTCACCCACCCACCTACCCACCACCCTTCCCCCATTTCATTTTCCCCCACAACATCAACAGTCGGTGACAGCCCTCTCCGCAACACAGGCAGCGTAGAAGAACGCGAGAAAGGAGATGGATGAAGGGCTGGATGGGGAATCCGACAAGGCAGGCTCTGCCCAAAGAGGCCCAGGGACCATCACTTGCCCAGGTAGCACATGTCCCCTCCCAGCAGGCCCTGCACATCTGGACCCAGCTGGCCTCCGCAGCCACCTGGTCTACCCTCCACCCGCTCTGTACGCGAACCCCCGTTCCCGCGGGGCGCCGCACGTGGGGGCCTCCCGTGGCCATGTGAGCGCCCCCCCCCCCACAGCCCAGGTGCCAGGGTCGCTCGGCCCCTCCCGGGCACGCGAGTGCGCGGGGGGCGATGCGGCGCGGGCTCGCCCGCCTCCTCCCCGGATGCCCGGTCCCGGGGAGATCCCGGGAAGGGAGTACGAGCGTGCGGCAGGCTGAAGGCAAGGGAGCCCGGGACGCCCGGACACGCGGCTGGGAGGGGGCTGCCGCTACCCGCCGCCCGC
>JADRCD010228313.1:10711-24067 GCA_019843815.1 Montemys delectorum | reverse complement strand
CAATGAACCAGATTCTTATCCACACCTAATGTCTGTGCCACCCTCCAAGCAGAACCATTGTTCATTGAAACAGTTGGTGAATGACTTTATGGATAGACTATCTTAATACACACACCATTTCCTAATGAATGTAACCCGTTCTCTGTGGGCTGAGAATAAAGTCACTCACTCAAGTCAAATAGTTTTGACCATAGCAGGAAGTCTGTATCCAAAAATCGTACCTACAATTCATTCCTTGGCGCAGCAGAACTATCAACTCTCAGCTTAGCTAGGATAGAGGTAAAATCCTTCGGTGATTTGAGGGTCATTGAAGTACAGCCTTATGACAATGAAATCCAATGTCTAAAAATTGTTATTTTGGGCTTGTACCACAGAAAGAGCCAAGATTTTAAACTCTACTAAATACAAAACAAACAAACAAACAAACAAACAAAAAGACCTTATATATTTATGTTCATTTAAGAAAATATTAGTAGTGATGTATTATTTTGGAATTTACAGTTAATATGTTTGGAGTTATTTAAAATTTAGACTGAGAAAAAGGTATGAATTTTCAGTATTGCTGTAGACAAGCATCTACATAACACTGTTAAATTGATTATTGTTTTATATCAAACAACTTTTATAATACTCACTTTTATTGTTATAATATTTTATAAAATTTAAGGAATATGACAAAAAAGATATTGTAGGTATTGGAGGGGGTCTCTGGGAAGAGTTGGGGTGCAAAAGGGAAACAAGAATGTGATTTAATTCTATTTACTTAAAATATGTTTTTAAATGTTAACAAATTCAGATAAATTGAAATAATGTAACCTTTCTCATCAAAATGCAATAAAAGTTAAAAAAAAAAAAGATTGTTTACTGCCTGGCAAAATTCAGTTGCAGCACCCATATCGGGGGGGCTCACAAGCATCTGTAAATTTATGACACCCTCTTTTGTCTTCTGTGGGCACCTGCACTCCTGTGCACACATATGCACACAGAAGACATAAGTGGAAAAGAAAAATCCTTAATTGGCAAGCCCATCACCCTAGAAGTTAAGCCCAGTGATACCACCATATCAAAGCAAAGACCCAAGGCAAAGACTGCATCCCCAACACAAACCAGCAGAGACTGACCTTTGCCAGCAAGGAACCAGAAGATGCCCAGGTCTAGTGTGACTGCAACGTCTTGGAGGGGTGTGCCCTATACCTGCTTCATCTCAGAGATGAGGTGCAAATTCTTATGAAGACCCTCACAGGTTAAGTCCATCACTCTGGAGGGGGAGCCCAATGACCCCACTAAAACCATCAAATGGCAGGGGGATGGACACATCTTTCTCAGTGCACCCAGAGAGTCCTCTGTGCATTTCCCCCTGGCCTGGAGGGAAGGTACCTTCTTCCCCCTCTTTGAAGCATTTGACAAGTTTCACCGTACTTGCAACAATGCACTAGCATTCTCTCCTTCCTGTAGTATGACCTATATATAGCCCTCAGGCTGCTGTTAGGTTTAAAGATTCCTTTTTAGTAAGGAAAGGGAGACTTAGTCAATGGGGTCACATTGGGAATGGGGACAAAGAGACCCAGTGCTGGCTTTGGTTTTAACTTGTTACTTCTAGTTATGTATCTGTACATCTGCCACATGAGTGCCATGCCCATGGGAGCCAGAAAAGAGGGCTAGGTTCCTTGGAACTAGAGTTACAGGTGTTTATGAGCCACCATGTGGGAGCTGAGAACCAAACTAAGGTCCTCTGCAAGAGCAGCCTGTGCCCATGTTGGCTTTTGGATTGCTTGGTTTTGTTTAGACGAGGCCTCATGTATCCAAACCTGGCCTTGAACTCCCCATGTAGCCAAGGGTAAGCACAGAGTAAACTTGATCTAATTTTGTTTACATTTATTTTTTATTATGTGTATTTATACTTTATTTATGGGAGGGGGCCATCAGAGGCCAGAAGAGAGCATCAGATCCCCTGGACCTGGAGTTCCAGGCAGTGTTACTACTTGTCATGAGTACTGGGAATCAAACACAGGTCTTCTAAAAGAACAGCAAGCATTTTTTGTTTAAAAGTTTATTTGTTTTATATATATGAGTACACTATTGCTCTCTTCAGACACTAGAAGAGGGCATTGGATCCCATTACAGATGGTTGTGAGCCACCAAGAAGTTGCTAGGAATTGAACTCAGGAGAGCGGTCAGTGCTCTTAACTACTGAGCCATCTCTCCAGCCCAATAGCAAGCATTCTTGAGCCATCTCCTGAGCCCCAACATTCTGATCTTGTTGCTCCCACTTCTAACATGCTAAGGTTACAGGCCTGCTCCCACAGAGCTCCATATATGCTAGACTGTGTTGAGCCTGTAGACTCCTTGCTGTTCTGTGCCTGACCTTGTATTCTCCTTGTACACCTTCACTTCCTCTTTACCTTAATTTAACAAAGAAAGCTGATGTTAAAGGGCCCCCCCCAAAAAAATACACAACCTTACAAAACACTTCCTTAAATTCATCCTGTGTGTGCAAGACTGTGAGACATATATACGTGTGGTGTGGGGAGTGGGGTGAAGCACAGACGCTGAAGCTGGAGAAGAACATCGGGTGCACAGTTTTGTTACCCTCAACCAGATTCCTTTGACAGATGATCTCTCACTGAACTTAGATGCAGACTGATAGCCAGCAAGCCCCAGCAACCCTGCTGTCTCTGTCCCACTAGCTCACTGCTGGTGCTAGAGGTAAGCACGAAGTTAAGTGCAGCTTTTTCACATGGGCGCTAGAGATTCACACCCAGGTCTTCACTCTTTAGCATCAAGAGCTCACTCTTATCCACTGAGCCATCTACCTAGCTATCTTCCTTGCATTTCTACTGCCGGGAATAACAAGATAAAAAAAAAAAAAATGGGTCACGAACTTATGGAGCAACTCAAAACTTCCTCCATGAGAGGAAGTGTGGAGGACGGGAAGGAGCAGGGCCAGGATCAGCTGACCACTGTTTCCTGGAACAAGGTTGAGCAGTCCTCCTCCTTCCAGCTCCCTCCTCCCATCTCCTCAGCTTTACCATTAAACCCCATGACTAGACATGCACCACAAAGCTCCCTCTCAATTCTTGCAACAGTCTGGTGCAATTTTACAGATGGCACAACTGATGTCATGTGAAGCGGACGAACACTCAAACGCTCACCAGGAAGGCGGAAGAGGTGGCTCGGTCAGTACTTATTCTCCAAACATGAGGATCTGAATTCAAGTTCCTAGCACCCACATTAAAAAAAAAAAAAAAAAAAAAAATGTCTCGGGCTGAAGTTATTTTAGTTTCCTCAGAGGGAGGGATGAGAAGAGAGCCGGACCCAAGAAGACACAGCTTGGGCTGAGTCCAGAGCATTTCTTTCTCTGTTCAAACTAACCCTAGGCCTAGGCCTAGAAGTTTCTAGCATCTGTACAATCTAATCTAGGCCTAGAATGTTTCAGCCTGTACTGGCTGGTTTTGTGTGTCAACTTGACACAGGCTGGAGTTATCACAGAGAAGGGAGCTTCAGTTGGGGAAATGCCTCCATGAGATCCAGCTGTAAGGCATTTTCTCAATTAGTGATCAAGGGAGAGAGCCTATTTCGGGTGGTACCATCCCTGGGCTGGTAGACCTGGGTTCTATAAGAAAGCAAGCTGAGCAAGCCATGGAAAGCAAGCCAGTAAGGAGCATCCCTCCATGGCCTCTGCATCAGCTCCTGCTACCTGACCTGCTTGAGGTCCTGTCCTGACTTCCTTTAGTGGTGAACAGCAGTGTGGAAGTGTAAGCTGAATGAACCCCTTCCTCCCCAACTTGCTTCTTGGTCATGATATTTTGTGCAGGAATAGAAACCCAGACTAAGACACAGCATCTGAGACTTACTGCTGAGTAAGCTCACTCGTTCTAAGCTCTTTCTGGAAGGATGGTTCAACTCAGCTTCGCTCAAACTACTCTCCAAGCTTTCTGCCTTCCCACTCTATTTATTGCCTTGCTTGGCCTCAAACTAATGCTAGCAATCTAATCTTCTGGCTCCTTCTCATTCTCTGACTTTCCCCGTCTTCACCTGGAATCTCTCTCTGTGCCTCCCCCCACCCACACCTGCTGTTCTCTTAAATTGCCTCTTTCCTATCTCTTCACATGAGAGTTGGGCATATCCTATCTCTGAGTCATCCTGTTAAATCTTTTTCTGATTTGTCACTTTGTCTGCCCCTCAGTTAGGTTCACAATTCAAACATGTTCCTTCTACAAACTAACTTTACCTACATGTTTGGGATTAAAGGCATGTACTAAGGCCATGTCTATATTCCAGCCAGAGGGATTAAAGGTGTGTGGCTTGTCTGCATTCCAGCCAGAACACACAGTCTAGAAGGTCTCTGAATGTGATCCCTTGCCAGAGCAAGCCATGGTTAAAATTCCTCTACAACTGTGTGCCTTTAATCCCTGTTTTGGAGACAGAAACACGAGGATCCCTAGGGCTGGCTGGCCAGAGAGTCTAGCTTTAATTAGCAAGGTCCACGTTCAAAAAACCAGACCATCCTGCCTCAAAAAAAATAAAAATAAAAATAAAAATAAAAATAAAAGGGAGCTAGGACTACATCTCAGTGGAAGAGTCCAGCCTAGATTCCCCAGGGAGGGCCTGTGGTGTGGCTCAAAGGAAGAGCTCCTGCCTAGCATTGCGTAGTGAGGGACTGAAGTGTGGTTCAGGGGAAGAACTCCTGCCTAAAATCCTCCAGTGAGGGAGGGGCTGGGGTGTGGTTCAGGGGTAGAGTCCTTACCTGGAATCCCCCAGAGAGGGGCTAGGGGCTGTGACTCAGGGTTAAGTTCTCGCCTAGTGTGCCAAGACCTTGAGTTCTATCCCAAGCACCACACATATACACAGAATAGAATTGTGGACAGTCAATTTGGAAAGCCCACTGGCTAAGATTTCCTTCTCTCACCAAATGCTGCTAATATTGAGCCCTGGGGATGTCATCCTTGCCCAAGAAAGCACACCCTTTCTCCTAGCAGGCCATCCCCTTACCCCAGAAACATTTTCACAATGTTCTTGGCAGCAAGGAGGTGTTGGTCAACTTGTGTTTTCAGATTTGAGCAATTTCACACAAGACAGAAATGTTCTAGATTTTGATGGCTCTTTCTCTGTGTTTCTGACTCTCTGTGTCTGTGTCTGTCTGTCTGTCTGTCTGTCAGTCCTCCCTCTTCCTCTCCCTGTCCCTGTCCCTGTCCCTCTCTGGAGTATATAGTATAAGGACTGAATCCAGGCCTTAAATGTGCTAGGCCAATGTTATACTACTGAGGCACACTCCCACCCTCACTACTGGATCCTAGGCAGAGGCTCTACCTCTGAGCCACAACCCTAGCCCCTTACTAGGGGACCACTCTACTGCTAAGTCATGCCTATAGCTCTGCCTAACATTTTACCTGAAAAGTGAGGGCTAGGGGCATCCCTAGAGACAACAACACAGATCCCTTGTCGTGAGGCAACAGAAAAGATCCAGCAAGCATATCAGTTTCTGGCTACTGACCACTAAATCAAATTTAAAATGGATACTGTGGTTCTGAGCCCCTGTTGTAGAGAAGACTGGAAAGGCAAGGGTGGAGATCCATAGATGCTGGAAGATCCATTATGGGTGGTGCCAAGGAAGCCACAGGTTAGGAAAAAGACCAAGAACATGCAACAAGTAATGATGACATAGTGACACTTGAGCTAAGGGGAGATAACAGGTAGAGAGCTGCCGGTCTAAAGGGCCTGGGGCAGGAACAGAGAGTCACTGGTTAGAGGAAGTCCCCCTGAATGGTATAACTACATAACACAGAAAGCAAGAGTGAATATTTTATTCTCATAAAGAGGGGCTTAAAGATTCTTTGGAATGTGGGAGGTTTGCCAAAATCTCAGCTGATGACAGTAGCCACAGAGAGCAATCACAATCACGCTTGCACAATCAATATTTGTGTTTGATAGTATAGACACTGCTAGTTTTATGTCTGCTTGATACAAGCTAGAGCCACCAGAGATGGGAGGCTCAGTTGAGAAAATGCCTCTACTAGGCTGTCGGCAAGCCTGTAGGGCATTTTCTTAATCAGTAATCTGTGAGGGCCTAGCCCATTGTGGGCAATGCCACCCTTGGGGGAGTAATCCTGGGTTCTCTAAGAAAACAGGCTGAGCAAGCCCAGTAAGCAGCACCCTCCGTGGCCTCAGCAGCTTCTACCTCCAGGTTCCTGCCCTCACTGCTTCTAATGATGAACTGTTATATGGAACTGAGTGAAATAAACCCTTTCCTCCCCAAATTGCATTTGGTCATATTCTATCACAGCAGTAGTAACCCTAAGACAGACACATTACTTCATATGGGTATCATTAGATGTGGTCATGGGTAGTGGGGCACACCTTTAATTCCAGCACTGAGAGCTAGTCTGGTCCACATGGTACCAGCCAGTCAAGACTACACCATGTGATCAGAGTTTTTTTTGTTTTGTGGGGGTTTTTTAACAATTTTTTTTTTAAAAGAAAAGGTGAGAGTTGTTTAAGCAACAGTTTTGTTTCTGCTGAGAACCACTGTCTTAGTCAGTTTCTATTCCTGCACAAACATCATGACCAAGAAGCAAGTTGGGGAGGAAATGGTTTATTTAGCTTACACTTCCACATGGCTGTTGATCAACAGAGGAAGTCAGGACTGGAACTCAAGCAGGTCAGGAAGCAGGAGCTGACACAGAGGCCATGGAGAGATGTTCCTTACTGGCTTGCTTTCCCTGGCTTGCTCAGCCTGCTCTCTTATAGAACCTAAGAATTTCAGCCCAGGGATGGCACCACCCACAAGGGGCCCTAACTATCCCCTTGATCACTAATTGAGAAAATGCCCCACAGCTGGATCTCATGGAAGCACTTCCCCAACTGAAGCTCCCTTCACTGTGATAACTGCAGCCTGTGTCAAGTTGACACACAAAACTAGCCAGTACAATTGACCCCTTGTCAACTTGACACACAAACACATCACTATTAAGCCTCAACCCTTATGTTCTTATTTATCTCCAAGATCTAAAGTCCCACAGTCTTTATATATTAAAAGGTCAATCAATTTAAAATGTCCAATATCTTCTAAAATTCAAGGTCTCTTAACTGTGGGCTCCACTAAAATATATTCTTTTTTTAAGAGGGAAAAATATCAGGGCATAGTCACAATCAAAAGCAAAACCAATGTCTGGGATCCAACTCATGATCTTCTGGGCTCTTCTAAGGGCTTTGGTCACTTCTCCAGCTCTGCCCTTTGTAGCATACATCTTGTCTTCTGGGCTCCAGATGCCTGTACTCCACTGCTGCTGCTGTCCTTGGTGGTCATTGCATGGTACTGGCATTCCCAAAACAATGCTGTAACTAGGCTTTACCAACAGCCTCTCATAGACTGTCTTTACGGTGCCAAGCCTCAACTCCTTTGTATGACACCTTCAGTCCTGGGCCATTAATTGCAAACTGAGGCTACACCTTCACCAATGGCCTTCCATGGCCTCTCACTGTGCTGAGCCTCAGCTGCTCCTCATGACCCCTTCATGCTGTCAAAACCAGTACCACCTGGGTGACTCTTACACATTACCAAGTCCTGCTGCAGCACAAGATACAACCTTGGCTATCACTGGAACAGAGCCTCTTTGTGCGCTCAGAAAACACTTCCCAGAAGATGTCACCTCAATGATGCTGGTCTCTTCTTAATCACCGCTAATTTCTTAGCTCCAGCTAACCAGCATCAATTAGTCCCAGTAATGTAAAGTTTTCACTTTAGTGGTTCTGGTATCTTTCTTGTTAATTATAGCTGATACTTCAGCCCCAGCTAACCAGACCATAGAATCTTTACAATTAAAACAACATGGCCCTGATAAGAGTCTTTAATCTTCCCTCTGAAATTTCACAAGCCAGGTCTCCGTCTTCTGCACTGTTCTCAACATGATCTTCCAAGCTCCTACAGAACATCCCACAGAGTTCTTAACAACCAGTGGTTCTTCTAGCTCAAAGTTCTAAAGTCCTTTCACAGTTCTCCCCAAAACATGGTCAGGTTGTCACAGGAATACCCCACTTCTGGTACCAATTTGTCTTAGTCAGGGTTTCTATTCCTCCACAAACATCATGACCAAGAAGCAAGTTGGGGAGGAAAGGGTTTATTTAGCTTATACTTCCACATGGCTGTTGAACACCAGAGGAAGTCAGGACTGGAACTCAAGCAGGTCAGGAAGCAGGAGCTGACGCAGAGGCCATGGAGAGATGTTCCTTACTGGTTTGCTTTCCCTGGCTTGCTCAGCCTGCTCTCTTATAGAACCCAAGAATTTCAGCCTAGGGATGGCACTACCCACAAGGGGCCCTACCCCCTTGATCACTAATTGAGAAAATGCCCCACAGCTGGATCTCATGGAAGCACTTCCCCAACTGAAGCTCCCTTCTCTATGATAACTGCAGCCTGTGTCAAGTTGACACACAAAACTAGCCAGTACAACCATCAAATAATCCTTAGTCCACTTCCTAGGCTTCTCTAATAACTAGGTCAGCCAAGCTCTGCTTACAATCTGGAGTGAACAAAGAAACCAGAAAACTGAGCTCCAGCATCCCCTGGCACACACCTTGCTTAACCACAGAGAGCGGGCCCAGAGAGAAACAGCAGTTTGCTTCTTAGCTGTTTCTTAGAGTCCACATTTAAACTTTAGAATTACCTCCCATTCCAGACAACTCCAGCACTTCAGAACCTGAGGCAAAAGAACTGGGAATTCCAGGCCAGCCTGAGCTATCGAGCAAGAAGATCACCCTTTGTCTCCCTCCACTTAAGATCAGTCCCTTCAGCACTGAATCCAGGACAGCTGTTCGGGGATGGGGGGCGGGAGGTGGGGGGTCCTGTGAAGGACCATTTCCTTCTTCCCACTAGTTCATTCCACAAATCTCATGATCTTTCTACCTTGCATTGGGGTGATCAGGACAATCTGATTAGAATCCCAAGCCTCATGTTGTCAGCTCTTTTGAGAAATGTCTTTAGCTTCTCTGGACTTCGATGAATTCAAAATCAAAAGTATCTTCCTTGCTGTGTCTGCAGCTGTGCATAGCTCACACGCCCAGGCAGGACTTAAGAGAAGCAGGCATCACCCTGACAGGGGCACTGCGTCTGGCTTCCAGCACAGGCCACTCTAACACTTGGGTCGGGCTTCTTGGCCTCCCTGCCCCTGGATCCTTCCATGGTGTTCAACTGCCCATCAGTAACAAAATCTTCATCCAGCCTTGCCAGGTCCCCCCACATAGTTCTCAAACCTTTTTAAAATCTTATTCTAAAGTCAGGGATAGAACCCAGGGCTCCCAGTACCGTTTGGCCAGCTCTACAGCCCAGTGCTCTTATCAATGGGCAGCACTTTACTGTCTGGCTCACCAAGTGGCACTCCGTGTGGCACCCTTCCATGTTTTTGGCTTTACAGCCTTGAGCTTCCCATTCCCTTCTACTCCTATCCCCACCTCTAGATGAAACACTTTGGGATGCCTCCAGTCCCCATAGCCTCTTTGCCCGTGACACCTGCCTGGCTGTGTCCCCAGAGAGAAGGACCCTCCTCTGTCTTATTCACACACTGAAACATACCTCCTGTTACCCAAATGCTACGGGCTAAATTGTATCTGTTCCCAAGAGTTAGATGCTCATGTCCTAACCCTTTGTATCTCAAGATGAATATATTTAGAAACAAGGTCTTTTTAAAGATAATTAAGTTTAAAAAAAATGAGGCCACAGGGTGGGCTCTCATCCAGTATGGGGTGACATAAGAGGAAACTGGGACACCTGCAAGATACAACTAAGTGAGGACACAGAGAAATGGCCAACTGCAGGGCTGGAGGTGTGGTTCTGCGGGAAGGGTGCTTGCCGAGCATGCATGAAGAATTGTGATTGTCCCCAGCACTGCACACACTGCACAGTGGTGATTCCAACACTCAGGAGAGGGAAGCAGGAGAATCAGGAGTTCAAAATCATCCTTAGCTATTTAACAAGACCAGCCGGGGACTACAGGATACCCTTTCTTGAATTAGGGTAGGTATCTATAAACCAACCAATCAACACCTCCAAAAAAAGCCAAGCTTCCAGAACTGTGGAATAACAAATTCCTGTTAAGCCATGCTGAGTGAAGTGCTTTTATTTATTTATCTGTTTGTTTGTGTATTGGAGTTGGGAGGAGGAGGTATACATGTATCTGGGTTCCCACTGAAGCCAGGAGAGAGCACTGAATCCCCTGGAGCTGGAATTGCAAGCAGTTTTGAGCTGGGAACCCAATTCCATGCCTCTGTAAGAGCAGCAAACATTCTTAACCTCTGAGCCATCCAGGACCTAGGAATAGTTTATACGTTTGCCCTACTGAACAAACACACCTCCATTAAAACCTCTGGAAAATCCTGCAATTAGAGTCTACAAGCACCGTAAAGCTGCGGGCAGGGGGACACTGGGAAGCCAGTGTTTGAGTTTGCTATGGGTTGGGGGTTTTTTTTGTTTTTTGTTTTTTGTTTTTTGTTTTTTTGTTTTTTTTGGTTGGCTGGTTGGTTTTTCGAGACAGGGTCTCTCTGTGTAGCCCTGGATGTCCTGTGACTCACTCTGTAGACCAGGCTGGCCTCGAATTCAGAAATCCGCCTGCCTCTGCCTCCCAAGTGCTGGGATTAAAGGCATACGCCACCACTGCCCGGCTGAGTTTGCTGTGTTTTAAATGCTGGCTCTGATTCCTAGAATTGGGGCTTCAGGTTCCACTCGAAGTAGCTCCTGAGAGGTTCCAGAGGTGGCGTCAGGATTTGGGCCTACTCTATGTGCTTCTGCTTCGGGGGCTGGAGACGCCTCAGTGATTAAAAGACTGGCTGTTGTTGCAGCAGACCCAAGCACCTACATGGCTTCTCCCAACCATCTAGAACTCTGGTTCCAGGGGAGCCTACACCCTATTCTGACCTCTGCAGGCACTGATACATAGGATGCACAGACATACATACAAGTGTAACACATGAAAGAAAGATAAAAGTTAAATTTTTTTTCTATAATTCTAACCAAATAGCCTAAAGAATTCTAGTAACAATGGGGTTGTAGCCCTGCCATCCTGATCTATACCTCTCTACTATCTGCTCTGCAAAACTCGGACCTGGGTTTGGAATGGAGGACCCAACTAGACACCCAGGGCCTCCTCAACTTCAAGCCAGTATTGAACCTGCAGCCCAGGTTCTCAACGTTCATGAAAGCTAAGGATGCTTCTGGAGGCCAGGGAAAGGTTCAGGCAGGACAGTAATATAGCAGGAGGCCTGCAGCATGGGTCTGGCTCAATACAGCTCCCTCTGAGAAGAAAATGAGGTGAGCCCCGGTGGAGAGACTGAAGGGAAGAGTTTATTTCTCTGGAATAGGAGGAGAGGGCAGAGGCAAGGGGCTGAGTCAGGGTAGGGCCATGTCCTCCAGCTTCTGGTCCAGGGTCTTGAGGTCATCGAGGAAGCGGGTTGGAGTCAGGATGTGAGAAGAGCCTGGGCAGGAGGGGGAGGTTAGAGAGGAGGTAGAGGTCCCTCCCTCCTGGGAGTCTGCTACTCCTGATTAGTATCCTGGCTGGTGAGAACAAACTCCTGCCCTTCTGCAAACCAGAGCCCTGTCTTCTCAATGATTGAGGGGTTCAGAAACTTAGGAACATGAGTGTCCAGCCCCAGGTGATTACTCAGTGAAGACTTAAGCCCCAGCCCTTCAAAGACCCTAGACTCCTGCCCCCAAGCCCTAAACTTTCATAATCTAATCCTAGGCCTTTGGGGATTCTTTGAGTTCAGTCCCAGACCCCAAGGACCTTAGAGTCTAGCCCTAAATCTCAAACAGACTTCAGACACAGGACCCCCAAGAGAGTCCAGCCTCAGGCTTTTAGGGACTCAGAATCTAGCCTCAGGCTCCAAAGAAGCCCAAGTCTTCACATCTTAGGCATTTGAGGACAATAAGAATCCCCAATTTGGGAACCCCAAGAATCCCCACAGTCATACTCCCAAGGACCCCAGTTCTAGCTACTCACCTATGAGCACCTCCCACTTGCCTTCAGTGGCCCTGGTCACCTCATAGGCAGCCCTCATCTCAGACATGGCGACACCACCCACAATGTACACGATGAGCCTGGGCCCAGCCCGAGCCTCTATACCAGCTTTGTTTTTATGCCAGTGGCCAAAGCGAGCACTGCTGGGGGTGATAGGAAGAGGTCAGTCCAGGCTGGCAGCTACCAACTCCCAACCCAGGCCTCCCCAGGGCCCTCACCTGACAGCTGCCTGGGAGCTGGGCACAGGGGCAGGGTCAGACACGAAGGGCCACAGCTTTCGGTCTAGCCGGTCCTCCACCACATCCTGGGTGGCCAGACAGGAAGAGTTAAAGAACCCCAGTCGGTGGAGCCCAGCAACTAAAATGGCCATGGCACTACTGTCTATACCGCCTTGTCTCTTGGGGACCCAGGAATCCAGGAAGCCAAGGTGCAAGGTTGCTGGGTCCCCAAGCAGGAGGTACCAGGACAGAGCCTCTGATAGATTATTATTTGATTATGAGATAGATTATTATTTGGCTTTTGAGGGTGGGGGTGGCCAGGGGCCAGCATAAGAGAGGCTTCTAGAGGACAGGAGAGAGATTAGAGGAGAACACAGGACATGGAGAAAGCTACAGGCGTAAGCAAGGAATTCCTCTGCTGCCCCAATTCCTGGGGTGCAGTTTTGTGTGCCCCACCCTGTAGAGCAGATAGGGTGCCAGGGGTATGCTGATAATGAGGGATTTTCCACTAAGCCCCAAGGCTTACCACTGAGCCTGGGCGGGTGGGGTGGAGGGTTTAGTAGCTAATAGGATCAACTGAGAGGCCCAGGGGCCCCCAACTTGTATACCTCCATCACGTCCTTGATGACTGGGGACCAGCGAGACAGCTGGTAAGTGGGCTCCATGCGCTCTCTCCGCTCCAGCCGGCTAGAGGTCCCTGAGCCCTACAGATGGGGCCAGGAGGGGACGGAATGGGATTGGGAAGGGAAGAAGG
Organism: Montemys delectorum; assembly: GCA_019843815.1. Taxonomy (NCBI): domain Eukaryota; kingdom Metazoa; phylum Chordata; class Mammalia; order Rodentia; family Muridae; genus Montemys; species Montemys delectorum. The sequence goes on along the minus strand of JADRCD010228313.1, from coordinate 11,090 downwards.
CCCATCACAGATGGGGAGGGGCTATAGGGGTACACAGAAAGATGGAGAAATAGAGCAGGAAGAAACAGAGGGAAGCAGTAGCAAAAGGGGGCAGAAAAAAACAGAGACAGGGAGATAGAGACACAGAAAGACAGAGGAAAAGCAAAGAAAGACAGGCAAAGAGAACTCGAGAGGCATAGATAGGCAGAGGGAGAAACAGAGGTAGAGAGAGACAAAGAGACAAAGAAAGATGGGAAGACAGAGAGAGAGAGAGAGACAGGTAAAGACAAAAAGCATAGAGATGTAAGAGACAGAGACAAGAAAAGACAAAGAGACAGAGAGGCATATACAGACATACAAATAGAGATAAACACAAAGGCAGGGAGACAGGGGTAGGGAT
>JADRCD010228313.1:0-10311 GCA_019843815.1 Montemys delectorum | reverse complement strand
GTGTGTGTGTGTGTGTGTGTATGTGTGTGTGTGTGTGTGTGTGTGTGAGAGAGAGAGAGAGAGAGAGAGAGAGAGAGAGAGAGAGAGAGAGAGAGAGAGAGAGAGGGAGAGGGAGAGGGAGAGGGAGAGGGAGAGGGAGAGGGAGAGAGAGAGAGAGAGAGAGAGAGAGAGAGAGAGAAGGTCACACACAGGGGATCTGGCCAATCCGGACACATATGTTAGGGAGAGACAGACTAGAGTGGAGCACAGGAAACCACCATGTGTACTGGGTGGGGTGAGAAGTTTACTGATCCCTTCAGAAGCCCCAGTTTCACCCTGTTTCAATTAATGGTGACACTCACTCTCCCACCTGCCCCTGAAGATTCAGGCTACACACACCCTGTGCCACCATCCAGGGGGAAGGCCTTGGAGTTCTTGGTCCCTAAAATGCCGTGCCATGCTCCCACACCCAAGCTGAGCATGTATCATCCCTGATCCCGTAAGGGTCAGGTTCCACGGCTCCTCAGCTCCCTACATACCGCGGAGTTGGTGACTGTGCCCCCCAGCTGCTCCAGATTCCGGATGAGGTTGCTGTAGGACTGCACATTGGCATGCTGGATCAGCTTGGCCAGGTTTTCCTCACTCACACCTGGGGCACAGCAACAGGAAGTGATGAGCGACCCGTACAGTCCTATGTGAGATCTATAAAGAGAGAGCCTCACAGCTGGGAGGACTCTAGGACCCAGAAACTTCTGGTGTTTAAAGAAAGTGGAATTGTATGTAGCTATCCTTATAGCTATCTATAGGTACAGGGATGGGTAAATCTGAAAAGGTAAAATGGGGTATCTTCAAGAATTAGTTGAAGGGAGCTGGAGAGGTGGTTGAGAGGGTCAGAGAGCTTGCTGCAGAAGCATGAAAACCCAAGTTCAAATCCATGGCACCCACATAAAGGTTGGGCATGGCTACATGTCACCCTGTGCTGTAGGAGAAAGAGCAGGGAGATTACTGGGGATTCTAGAGCCCAGGTCAGAGAGACGACCCTGTTGCCAAGACTTAAGAGATTTGGTGCTTGACCTGATGACAGAATGAAGAAACAGACACTAAAGAAATGATAGACACACACTCACAGAAATGATAGACACACGTACAGAAAAGGTAGAGTCTGGTGGGCTGTGCGCACTCCGATGGAGTTGTTAGGTTTTGCCTACACTAGTCAATTGTTTGTAAACACTCCCATTGTACTCGGCTCAGAGGAAGGCTTTGACATTCCGAGCCTGACCCAAGGAAGGCCTTGCCACGCCATGAATCGGAGACATTAGGTCCTTGTCATGGCTGGGACTATGTCAACAATACACATCCACCTAGGACTTCCTCAGCTCCCCACACCTTGTCTCAAGAGACTGAGGCAGAGAATGATACTGGCATTCAGCAAGACACACCCAGTATCATCCTCTGGTCTTCTCACAGGCACGCAAAGAGACCTGAGTTTAAATCCCCAGTGGTCACGGACACTTGCCACCCAGGGATTCAGGGATGGGAACAGGATGACCACAGACCTATTGGACTCCAGCCTAACATGACATTCAGGGAGAGATCCTATCTCAAAGGACTAAGACGGGGACTGACAAGAGACCCAATGTCCTGCTTTGGTCTCCCACATGTACACACAGCACATACAGCTGCACACACACACAATCAGTTGAGAGAATACCAACTCTATAGGAGCTGCATGTGGAGTCTTTTCTTGGCCAACCGTGTTTTTGTGTATGCTTGCGCATGTATGTGTGTGTATGTGCATGTAGGTGTTCATATAGAAGCTGAAGGCTGGAGACCATCACTCTTTACCTTGTTCTTTGAGTCTCTTGGTAGATTAGAGCCTGCCTAATCTCAACTAGACTGGCTAAACAGCAAGCTCCAGGGATCTTCCTGTCTCTACCTCCCCAGACTCAAGACTACAAGTGAGTATCACATGGGCTGAGAGACAGCTCCACAGTTAACAACACTGGCTGTCCTCAAAGAAACCCAGGTTCAGTTCCCAGCACCTACATGGTGGTTCATGACCACCTGTAACTCCAGTTCCAAGGGAGCTGATACTCTCCGCTGGTCTCTACAGATAGTAGGCACACACAGGGTGCACAAACATACACATAGGCAAAGCACTCATACGTATAAGATGATTTGTTTTGTTTTTCAAGGCAGGGTTTCTCTTTGTAGCCCTGGACCTAGCTTTATAGACCAGGCTAGCCTCAAACTGAAAGATTATCCTGTCTCTGCCTCCCAAGGACTGGGATTAAAGGTGTGAGCCACCACAGCCCGGCTAAATAACTAAGTCTTAAAAAAAAAAAAAAATACTGTTCTAATTTTCTTTAAAAAATTAGATGGTTCTTAGTTAAGAAACTAAGGGATTTTCCTCGTCTTATTAGTTGAGATGGGAAGACCTGCTCACTATGAATGGTACCATTCCTGGGGAGGGGATCCTGAAATGTGTAAGAGTGGAGAAGCAAAGCCAAGCACAAGCATACATGCACTCACTGCTCTCTGCTTGTGAATATGACCAGCTGTTTCAAGCCTGACCTCAATGATGGCTATAACCTGGACCTGTGAATCAGATAAATCCCTTCTCCCTTGAGTTGCTTTAGGGTGTTTTATCACAGCGACAGGAAAAGACACTAAGACAGCATGCTAGGTTGCAATGGTTCTAGGATCTCAGACCATCCCTGGCCACCCCTTCACCCACCATTCCGCAGAAGAATGTAGAGCAACAGAACCCGGATCTTGTCATAGGGTGGCACCGAGGCATCCAGCAGCACCGGGACAATCAGCTTCATGGCGTCCTTGATCTTCTCACCCTCTGCATCAGAACCCATGGCCAGGTCCTGCACGACATGAGAGTTAGCTGTGTAGCCGGCTGCCATGGGAAGGTGTAGGAAGGCAACAGAGCAGAAGCAAATTAGGAACTCTGGTAAGATAATCCCACCCTATCTCATCTAGAAACTGGTCTCCTGAAGTTCATCTAACTGAGCATGGGCTAAGCCCTCCCCATAATCTCCAACTCTCACTCGGGTCCTGTCTCCAAGCACCACTCTGCCCTAGTCTCCGAGACTTTCACCAAGGCCCACCCTTGCAAAGACTCCTCCTTCCTGAACCCTACTCCTCCCACCCTGAGGCCCTGCCTTTCCCAGATTCTCCCTACCAGAGGCTCCCTGTGAGACCTTGCCCTTGCCCCCAAATTTTGTCCCATGGAGGGCTCTGGCAACCTCTTTCAGGCTTTGCTTCTCTCCCAGCTCTACCTCCTGGGGAGCCCCACCCCTCCCTAGGTTCTGCCTCCTGGAGGGCACCCCCTGAGGCCCCATCTCTCCTAACTGCTGCCTTCCCAAGCCCGTTCCCAAAAGCCCCAGGCCCACCTGCTCCACACTGCACAGCTTCTCCACCGAGCCCTTGAAATGCTTCATGCAGTCGTCTGCTAGATGCAGGTGTGTAGAGTACTGCAGGATGGGAACTGAGTTAAGAGAGACAATCGAGTCAGACAGCCAGACTGAGCCTGGGTGGCTTTGACTGTCCAAGCTTACCTTGTTCAGCTCCTTCTGATACTGTGGCATCTTTTTCAGGATGTGGGACAGGTCTTTGATGTTGGCCTGAGGTCAGGGTAAGAGAGGGTAAAGACCATATAGGGTGAGGCCAGACCCCTGCCCTACACCAGGGGAGGTTCCACTCCACTCCAGGCTGAAGTCCTGCCCCGCCATGGACCTCTACCTTGTCTGTAGTCAGCCTCTTGCTCTCACAGAACGTCTTCAGGAGCTCCGTGACCTTCCTAGCCATTAGCAAGGGCAGGGGAAGAGAGAAGATGCTGAGGCATTTGGGGAGGGAGGCCTCTTACTACCAGCTGATCGGAGATACCTAGCTGCATGTACCAGTCCCAAGCCACGCGGGTGAACTGGGTTGAAGTTCGGACAGAAGCAAATCAAGGGTCCATCTGAAGAACGTAACTTATAGAGGGACAATCCTAAGGAATGAGGCCTGGGTGCCTAGGGCCCTCCCACTCCAGTACCCACGCCAAGCTCTCACTTGGAAACATCTGCTATGTGCATGTGCCGAAGTTCCACCCACAGGTCGTCATCTTCATCCAGGAGTACAGCCTTCTCCCGGGACTCACTCAGCCCTGTAGTCTCGTACCTGGAAGAACAGGACAGACCAGAGGACAGAAGGGCTTAGGTTGGCAAAGGATGGGGGTGAGACAAGCGTCGTCCTGGTTCTGTCTACCTGTATGTGTCTTGTTCGATGTCCAGAAGATCATAGGCCATAGCTTGGAACGTGAGCTCATGTAATAGTGGGGATACGGGGTCTGCTGCCCGGTCCATTATGAGCAGCTGCGAGCGTGTTTTCTCTGGGCCCTGGGCAAGGACAGAGAGGAATGAAGACACTGACTGTGACCCTACAAAGCCTCCCTTGGTACCTCCGCAGCATCCCTCTCACCTCGCCCAGACTGGGAGTGTCTGCCTTGAAGGCATTCAGCTTGGCCAGGACAGCATGGGCCAGCTGGGCTGTGTCTTCTGGACCCCTGGAGGTGATGCAGTCAAACACAGGGACATCAGGATGTGGGGGCTAGGAGGACTGGGCACAGACTGGGCACATCAAGGGTAGGGGTGAGGGTGGCAGTTAGGGGTCTGGGTTAGGGTCAAGTCAAAGACTGGACACAGGAGCTGGGGAGATGACTAAGACAGTAAAATAGCTGCCATACAAGCACAAGGGCCAGGTTCAATCCCCAGAGCACTTAAGAGTGCTTGACTTTCCAGTGCTGGGGACATGGAGACAGGAGACCCCTGGGCCTGGATGCAAAACCTGGGCCAGGGAAGAACCTTCTCTCAAAAAGACAGCTAAGCAGTTAAAGGCTCGAACCCCAGCTCCCAGCACCCCCATCCAGAGGCTCAAAGCCACCTGTAACTCTAGCTCCAGAGGGTCTGACGCCCACTTCTGGACTACATGAGAACCCTCACATGCACACACACAAACTGTTTAATCTTTAAAAACATAAAAGGTGGATGGTGACTGAGGAAGACATCTGAGGTTGACCTCTGACCTCCACACACACGAACACATGCATGGGGGGGAAATGGACACAGAATGAGAGTGAAGGTAAAAAAAAGTAGCACTGGGGTAGGGGTGGGGATAGGTCCCCACTTGCGGTAGCGAATGGATGGGTATTCCTGAAGAGTGGCACACAGTGTGGCTATCTGCTGGGCCAATGCATCAAGCTGCCGTCCCCGCTCCCCTGCTCGAAATGGGCAGTAGAGGTTGTAAGTGCTGTGCGGGGCATCCAGAGAGAACACCTGGGAAGGACAGAAGTGTCGCAATCACCACTATAGAGGACGCCTGACCCAACATCCCGCTGCTGCCCCTGCACTTCCCAGGGGTCTTCGATATCCTCTGGAACCTGTTTTGCCAGCTCTGAAGCAGGCTAGGGGCGGCCCCAGCTGATGCTGAAAGGGAACAGAAATAGCTCCTTTCCACTTTGGGGAATGAGACAATTCTGCCCCATAATCCATGCTGCCTACTAGGGATGTGCACGGGGCTAGTGCTCCAGGAAAGGGACTGTTGGTTATTCATTCCCTGTTGGAGTGTTCTGTCTGTTCTGGAGGGAGCTTGGACACACGGTCAAGGACAGCCTACCCCTTCCCCACCACAAGCTGGGGCTGTACCTGGGCCTCATAGGGGATGAAGGCAAGGTGGATCTCTTTCAGTGTCTTCACCACCTTCGCCAGGCGAGAGCGGCCCAGTTCACTGAACAAGGGTTCAGGGCATGCTGGGTTGGCGGGGAGAGACCATCAGACCAATGTTCTGTCACCAAGCTCCCCACCTCCGCACGGCAACCAACACCCTGGTTAGCCTTACTCACTGTCAGTGAAGAAGATATGGGCTGCTTTGTAGGTGAAAGTCGGTGTCCCCTGGAAGTCTGCAATCAGGGCCTGAACTGACTGGGGAGTAGAGACCACTGTTGGAGTCAGACTCTACACCCCAGAGCTGTCTTCTGCAAGGGACCCCCAACTGATGTTCACTTCCCCACTCTGTGCGGCTGTCAATTGTTGAGGGGGCGACTCACATGCACACATACATTGACACATGCACATTCTGCACACTCATGCTTATGCACACATGTGCCTGAATTCTGATATATCCATACCTAAACACCCACAAATTCTGACATGTACATATACATGTATGCATAAATACCTATATTCTGATGTGTATACATTGACGTGTGCCCGCATGCACACATGCATCCACACAATTCTGATATATACACATATACACCGGCATTTGCATATACATATAGGTGTATGGTGACATGTGTGCATGTATGCATTGTGTGCGCGCACACCTACATTATGTACATCCAGATTACTAGTGACAGTACACCATTCCAGCACACACAACCCCCTCCCACACACACACACACACACACACACACACACACACAGAGGCTCACTACTCTAGGTACCTTCTCCGTGGGACTCAGCAAATAAATTGCCTCCAAGCTGGGAATGGGTTCTCTCCGTTTGTTGATGTCTTCCACAACTAAAAGCAGCAGAGCAAGAGACACACGTGGGTGGCATGGAGGAGGAGACGGGAGTCTCAAGTGTGGGGAACTGGACCCATAGTGGTGGGACTACTCCCTTAGGGTCTTAAACAGAAATCTATAACTAAGGTTCCCCCACGTAAAGAGCTACCATCACGGTTCTGCACATCTCTTGAGAACCCAGAGCCACCCGAGCTTCCTACAGAGACACCTTATAGGGGCTGCACAGTCATTATTTTATTGGCATGAGACAGGGTCTCATGTAGCCCAGGCTGGCTTTGAACTCATGAGCTGACTAACTTTCTACTTGTGATACTCCTGCCTCCACCTATGAGTGCCGAGATGACAGGCATTTGCCACTCTGACCGTTTTATATGGTGCTAGAGATTGAACTCAGGGGTTTGTTCATGTCAGGCAATCACTCTGCCAAAGTCAAGACATCCTCAGCTGAGGAGGTTGAGCTGGTTATAGTCAATGAGGCTAACTCTTTGGGGACTGTCATCAGGAAACCCTACATGGAAGGAACCCTATAAACTTCCTGGCTGAGAGCATGCATTTGGCCACATGCGCCAAGCGATGTAGGGAGAACTATGGACTGAACCGGCCCGAAGGGAATCTCACAACTCAAGGGCTACATCCAGATGTCCCCGCGTTCAAGGGGTCCACCTCAGATTCATCCACTCACTGGTGATGCCCTCCGCCAAGATGTCTGACATTTTACAACAGGATGACAAGATTCGCATGCTTGGGTGATCCATGATGAGTACCTGACCAGATAGATGGATTACAGACACAAGGAGAGGTGAGTCAGGCAAAAAAAAAGCCTGTAGCTGCTCCCAGAAGAATCAGAGGCAGCGGGGCATCCATCTACCCACACCCACCCCCGTGGATCAACAGCTTATTCAGGGAATTCTTGAGGCAGCTCTCACAGTCTAAGGTACCTGCACAGACCTGAGTAAAAGGCTGCCCCTGGGTATCCAGGCACTCTGCCTCCGCCCCTACCTTCCACTCGCCATCCTTTTTAACGCTCCGGATGACTCCACTTAGGATTTCTACAGGGAGGAAAGAAGAGGAGAGGGCTTGACACTTGTCCTCTAAGCTGGGCTCCAACCTGGATCCTGAGTGGAAGCTCCTGGTATTACCTCCCCCCCCCCCCCCCCGAGCGCCAATTTATGGATAGTCAAATTGAGATGCTCTGAGGTCGGATAACTTAGCACCCTCGTGTCTACAAGGTACAATCCTCAGAGGACAGGTACATCTTAGAGACTTGAGTGAATGGAAGTGAGGGCGTCCTGGTGTCCCTTAGACTAGAATGCTTGGTTCCCAGATCCGAGGGTTCCTATCAACCTCTAAGCCTGCTTCCCACTAATCCTTGTGTATGTAGGGGAGGTTTCTTTTTAACACCAAGGTACTGGACCTTTCTACAAAATCCTGTTCTGTCCAGAGGAAGGAGTAGGGGAAAGGGGAAAGAAAGGTGGCCTTGCCAGAGCTTGGCTGGTGCACCAGAGTGTCGAGTCCACTGTTATCAGGGCGGAAGAAGTAGCTGAGGCCGGAACTACCGGAGGTGGGGGAGGGGCATCCTCAAGCCCTTTTCTCCCCACCAAGAACTTAAGCTTGCAAGGAGCAGAAGTTAAGCCTTCCAAGGAGCTCCTAGGCTTGATGCAAAAGAGAAAGTGTCCCCTTCATCACCCCCATGGGGCATGTGCATACCGCCCGAGTGCTCATACATTTCTTGGGGGTCGTTGACCAGGGCATTGTAGGACCTCTGAGACCAGCCCCTGAACTCTCAGGGTTCAGACACTCGTCAGCCTGAGCGGAGGCGAGCCCAAAGGTCTAGACGCGAAACTGTGCCTCCCTCTCCTCGCTGGTCTGAGTCCTCCCCATCCCAACTTTGTTCGGCCAGCTGCCATTGAGGGGCAGGCAGTCCAGCTGGGCCCAAGACCCCGCCCGTCCCCTCAGGAGTCAGGTGCTCTCCCCGCGGTGAGGATCCCGGGATCCCAGAATCCGTGCACCTCACCTCTCCCGAGGTCCCCAGACCCCCAAGGGACAGCCGAGAGAACACAAGAGCCCCGCCGCAGGGTGACACTCACTTTCCCCTACCACCGCCTTCAGCCCCAAGGGCGCCATCTTCCCCCAAGGAGTAGCGCCGCTTCCGGGTCGGTCCCAAGGTGGGGGCGTGGCCCTGCGCGTCATCCACGTGGGCCCCACCCCGTGGGCTCGGGTCACGCCCCCTGCGCACCTGGTCCCGCCTCCCAGTCATCTGTTCTCTGCCCTACCTCTAGGAAGTTGGGTCCCAGCAGCACCGCTTAATTCCACTTCAGGGGAAAGCACAATGACAGGGACTCAAAAGGACAATCGCCAGTTTGTGTGCGCCCTCGAGGAATCCTTCATGGGAGTCTTAAGCGTTCCCTTGCTCACACACATTGGGATCAGTTTGCTTAGCGCGATGGCAGAGCGGTAAAAATACTCATCTCGCCCGGGTACAAATACCACCCTGTCCAGAAATTCTTCCGTCTGTGATATAGTGTGCCCACTCAAAGGACGGCGGGACTTTCTAAATCTGGAACCTTACAACTGCCTTCTGGGATCCAAAGACTAGTAGTACAAGCTCGGGCAACATTTGGTCGTCTTCGGAGGTAGTACGCAGGAGAGTCCACTAGGCACTCCACTATGCAGTATGCTCTCAGTCTTAACATTCTGTAAGAGCCCCGTGGTGAAACAGGAACATAGATTCGAATACTATGACCATGTATCTGTGCCTGTTCATGAAGGAATGCTTCTCAGTCTTTTTCATTAGCATATATTACTGCACATGATAATGGGTTTCACTATGACTTTTTTTTGTTTGGTTGGTTTCTTTTGTTTTTCGAGACAGGGTTTCCTGTGTAGCCCTGGCTGTCCTGGAACTCACTCTGTAGACCAGGCTGGCCTCGAACTCTGAAATCCTCCTGCCTCTGCCTCCCAAGTGCTGGGATTAAAGGCGTGTGCCATCACCGCCCGGCTCACTATGACATTTTTATACATGCATATAATGTATGTTGATCATATTCATCCTCATTCCCCTCTTATGCCCATTCTAGATGATCCCTTTCCCCTTCCCAATTAGTGCCCCTTCAACTTGTACGTCTAGCTGTGTGTGTGTGTGTGTGTGTGTGTGTGTGTGTGTGTGTCCCAATGGTTTTAACTGGAGTTGCTTACAGGAGCATAAACAACTTACCAATGGCTACAATGGCTACATCACTGAAGAAAAGCGCTTTCCCTCTCTCTCTGTCTCTCTCTCTCTGTCTCTCTCTCTCTCTCTCTCTCTCTCTCCTTTGCAAATAATTATTTACACATATAATCTACACATTTAATAATTATACATATTATCTATTGTAAATAATAATTTCCAATAGTTCAAAAAAGAATGAGGCTTTCTGAGCCTGTGACAATCGTATCATCCACCCCTAACTTCCTTCTCCCACTTCCCAAGATACCTCCAAATACATAGCCCCCCTTCATGTCCTCTCTTATTTTGTTTTGCAGCCCATGGAGTTCAGTTGGCGATGCATACCCAACTGGTATGTTGGCCTGATCTTGCACAGGTAACACCAAGAGTGCAGGGAGTTCATGAACAGAACATCCATGTAATGTACTCTTGCCTAAAGTCCTTCCTTCACACTTGTACCACCTCCTTCTTCCATGATGGTTCATGAGCTTTGAGGGAGTTCCTAGTCCTTTAAAAGTGTGTGAAGAAAAAAAAAAAAAAAAAAAAAAAA
>JADRCD010228312.1:1030-17150 GCA_019843815.1 Montemys delectorum | reverse complement strand
AGCCAGCCGTCTGCCTTTGCCTTTGACTATGAACGTGATTTTTAAGATTTCTTCGTGGAAGACAGGGAAGAAGGTGAAGCCTTCTGTGTTCTGTACACTGATCCTTACGGTCAAGTTCTGAGTTTAAATTCACAGAGGCACTTCTCAGAGTCTTCTGAAACTTCCAAAGCAGCTGATTTCAAATCCTGCCTTAACTAATGTATGCAACTTTATTCAAAGGCAAAAACTGAATTGTAAATCTGTAAATTGTGAAATTGTAAAAACTGAAATCATACCAAACATATGCCACAGAAGCACACACTGCACACATCATACATAAAACATGCACTGCAAAACTACACACATCCACTATAACAAATGTACCACATATATGATGATACCACCTACACTAGATGAATTACACTCACCATACATGCTACATCCAGCACATAAAACATACACTATACACCATACTCACCCACATTTGTCCCAAACATTATCTCCACATACCACAGAAACATATATCACACAAACATGGACATCACACCACACCACATGCATAAACCACACATACATACCACCCCATACACACATGACCCATCATTTTATACATGCCATACTTGCTTGGGGAAGAAATCGGGTTTATTTTGAGAGTCTTCTAGATTGTTCTGTGCCTTAGTTACATGCTGATATCATTCCACATAACACCTTTTAGAAGCAGACTGGGACTCCGTGTGGAAGTGATGGTCACATTCAACAGAGGCCCACACGGAAGAGCACTTGCATGCCTTGCATTAAAGATCCTCTAGTCTCTGTCCACAGTTTTAGGCAAGAGATTTTTGAACTAATCATGTCTAGGATCCGGTGTAAGGACCTTGTGCTAGGTAAGCTAGATAAGAAACAATCTAGTGGGTAATTCTACAATTATAGCACATTAACAAAAGTATGATATATTGTTCTCCCATCTCTATCTTTGTGACTTTCTTTTGTTGTTATTACTATTTTTAAATACAAAGTCTCACTGTAACCAAGAGTGCCCTCAAACTCACAATGTAACTGAGGCTGGTCTTGAATTCCTAATCCTCTCAGCTCCATCTTCCAATGCAGAGAATATAGGTGTGTGAGAGCAGGGCTGACTCACCTGTCACAATTCCTTTTGTTTGTTTTTGTTCTTCAAGACAGGGTTTCTCTGTGTAGCCCTGGCTGTCCTGGAACTCACTCTGTAGACCAGGCTGGCCTCGAACTCAGAAATCTGACTGCCTCTGCCTCCCAAGTGCTGGGATTAAAGGTGTGTGCCATCGCTGCTCTGTCACAATCTTAACATGGTGGGAGCAATAGTGTAAGGTTCTGACCCAGGTCATAATTCAGGAATTCAGGCTACTTCTATCATTGTCTCTGTCATCCTTACTATGTGATCTTAAGGGTTCAAGGAAAGGAGTGTATCCAACTTCCACTTCTTTGTCCCCAAACTTCCTCCTTGACACAAAGGAACTTGGAAGTATGACCTGCACCAAATCTCTGCCACCAATTCTACTGCCTGCACCATGTGGATATTTCAAGTGGGACTATCCAGTTCCAAACATAGACTGTTCCCACTCTTCTGTGTCTTCGGGCAGGTGGAAGACATGCAGAGGCTTCTCATCATTAGCATTGACCCAGTATCATGAACCTGAGCTGGTGATGATAGCTGTGTCCTTTGCATGCCTGGGTCTTACAGGCCCTGGGATTAAAATGTGTACCACCAAGACTGGCTGACTTGGTGTGGACAGTAGTATTGTTGTGATCAGGAAAAAGGCAACATCAGAAAGAGATTATAATATTTTAGAGTATCAGTGATAAATTGACAAATACAAACTTCATTAAGTACAGAATAAATTAATAAATACTAGTATTTACACATATTCATATTTACTAACATTATTTATACCCATTTGGTTCCTTCCAGTGTTTGTAATGTTATCATATTATTAGACTGCTAATGGTGTATAATAGCATACAAGAATGATATAATAGCATACTGAAACTCTATAATAGCATACAAGAACAATTTTCTCTCATGACCCATTATTTATGTAGTCAAGCTTTCTTTCAACATGCCTGTTCCTTAGGAAAATAATTTTGCCATCTTGACCTACACTGTCTAACATGTTAATAATTTTCAGTCATTCTGAAATATTTGTTTTATTCGTGGCGTCCTATTTTTAGACGAGAAACAACAGAACAATGAAGCCTCCTCAGAAATGACATGACATGGAATTTGAACCACTTGGATGCAAGAGAAGCTTCATTGTCTACTAACACCAAGATCATAAGTTTGTGGGCATTTGCTCCATTGTGCCCGAAATAAACTCGGTGTCTTCCTGGCCTCTATTTTGAGCACGCTGAACTAAAGGGGGGGGGGCTGCTTCTCAGGAGAATAACCAAGCCAGGAATGTCATGCTCCATCTTTGTGATGAGATGCAGATTTGTCACTAAAAGGCCAATTCTACATCTTCAAATACAGAATATAAGCAGAGCCTAAGAAACTCTGGCTAATGATGCCTTGGAGCATCTTCCCTAAGGAAGAATTCTGGATGATGCTCTGGGTGTTAGCCAGAACCTTCTATGTGGGTTCAGACCATGATCATGTCCTACAGTATTTTGCTGTCTAAAGGGTGATCTAAAGGTGGACGATTGTCAGTTGTCCCCATGAGTTCTATCTGTGTACTATGGCTGACTTATTTCCAGGCCTCTCAAGGGTAAACAAAGTCCCTGTGAATTCTGGGTGCTCTGGAGGGAGATACCGATTCAGAAGAATGGCTATTCTTCTGGGTATCTGGGAAGCCCAGACATTGTTCTGATTAGCTTCCCTTTTACTGGGCAACCATTGTCTTTTTCCTTTTGTAAACAGTTTGTACAAAGAATAAGGATGACTTTCTGCCTACCTTTTCTAACATTTTTGGTTAGGCGTGTGCGTGTGTGTGTGTGTGTGTGTGTGTGTGTGTGTGTGTGTATGTGTGTGTGTGTGTCCATCCAGGCTGAGCTTAAGAAATCTTAAGATTTCTAGGTTTTGAGGGGGTCTTAAAGACTCACTCCTCACTTAACAACTAATCCTGGTGGATGTCAGTTTGGGGGCATTCCCTTCATTTCCAAGCATTAAAATCTCACTCCCCCCCCCCCAACTCCCTTTACTGATATTCCTGTGGCTTATCGAACTTGAGTGACTGCCATAAACTGGCCAAAGAGAACTCAATGGGTGTAATTTAGTATCTTCAGTCCATGTTGCTGCTGTCAGGTAACCAGTTGCTGTAGAGTTGGTAGCCTTGCATAACGGGAGGTTCTAAGGGAGACACTTCCAAAACTTAAGAGGATACAATAAACACATGATATAACACACATCTGCTTCTTTCCTGTTGCAGTCCAAGGGGCCAGACATAGCATCTAAGACCTTCTTGTGTTTGGTTTGGTTTTGCTGTGAGTTCCAATGGAGGTTTGACCTGTTCACCATGCTTAGTATCCACAAGGGCCCAGGCTCTCAAGGGGAGCAGAACCACCTGGAGAAGTGGTTCCTACAGGCCCATGGCTAAGAAATGCAGAAGTGGTATCACCCTAAATGTTCATCTCCAGGCACCCCATGGTCAGTGTTATGGTTCTGCACAAATGCCAAGTGGAGAGACAGGTAGCAGTGCCCTCAACCTGAGGAAAGCCAACCTCAACATTACAAACTCTTGATGTAAACTTGTGTGGAGAAAGGAACTGAATGGCACTCCCAGCCTGAAGAGATTCCGTTTCATCATTTTGTACACATACATTCAAGATGTGCTATATGTTATATATAATTTACTAAAGCATGCATTTTAAAAATAGATTTGAGGAGCACAGAGACCCCAGAAGCGTATGTTATTGTACTGGGCTTGAGTTTCTCTTTCCCACCCATGGGGGACCTCTGAGGGTCTATTTGAGGGCATGAATATGGAAAATTCAGCTCCAACTTCCCCCACCCCCACTCCCTGAACAGCACTGCAGAACTATGAGATTTTGAAAGAGCAGATGCAAGAGACAAAATAAGTGTAAAAAGAATTTGGGGAATGGGTCCTGGAATCACCACATTTCCTATCACTCTCAGAACACAGGTATTTCCAGGAGTACCGTACATCTGGATGGATTCATACCGCCAATTATTTTTCCAAGCAACGTAATTACTGCCTTCTCCTGAAAATGCCAAACTCTCCAATGAATGAAGCTTTAGAGATCTTCACTTAAGTTAATTGATTCCAATTACTCAGACCTGCTCTGTCCTCCCCCCCACCCAAATATGTGAAAGCCAAGGGTTTGTTTTCTTCCCCCTCCCCCAGTCACTGTTTGTAAAGAAGAAAAGCAAGGGAGAAAGGGAGGAAAACAAGCAGAAGAGAGGAAGCTGAGGCTCCATGGAGTTCTTCTTTTTATACTGGGATCCAGCCTGACAGAGAAGGTAGCTGAAGAGACAAGGAAAGCAACCCAGCTTCTGTCTGCAGCCCTTTATCTGTATGGGCACTGAAGGGTCACATACATCCCTGGCCTTAACCCTGAACCACTCTGAAGACATTCTGTTGGCCTTGGTTTGCTGAATGTACATGCTCGTCAAAGAATGTGGGGATGGATTATTTATAAGACATTCACTTCCAATTAGTGTTACTTAAAATGTGAGCTTGGCACACACCACAGCAGCTGGGCTGTTCATAGGCTGAGCCTATTGGGAAGTAGGATGTGTTTAGGTGCCTCTTACTGAGCAATTGTGAGACCCGGTAGCCAGAATGGCAATTGGGAACAGCCCTGTCTTCACTCAGATTTTAGTTTAGATGTACAACCTTGTTCATGACATGATAAAAGACATAGATAGATGGGGACATTTTCAATGTCCCCGAGAACAATGTATACAGGCTCAGAGACTGCTGGGCCATTTTAACCTATTCCTCTCGTGCCTGCTGGGAGCACTTAGTAACTGTGTCTATCTCAATGGAAACCAACCCCACATTATAACATCATAGAGCCTGAGAGCCACTGGCTTCTAGTTCCAGGATCTGATATGCTAAGTAGACCTTTTCATGTTGGATTTACCCATTCCCAGCCAATCAAATTAACCAAATTGAAGGACCTCTTTGCTGAGTTTAATGAGACCCTTGTTAACTGGGGTCAGGAATGTAAAGCGTTTAAGATAAGGAACCCCACCTCTCTCAATGACCGGGCAGAGGATGGAGCTCTGCCCTAGTGTCTTTGAAAGCTTTGTAAAGCCTGCCTTTGGTGCTGAGGCTAGAACATGGCAGATTCTGGAACATGACCTATTTCATGGGACCTACAGCAGGACCCTCTAACCTGGAATATACATGATCCCGGGAGGATCCATACTGCCTATTACCGGCCTGCTGTTCCATATTACCAAAGGCCTCCTACCCAAACGAGTCCATCACCAAAGCAGAATTGTAAACACCCAATGCACTGATTCTTCGGCTTGGAGTTTAGTCTCTTGCAAGGAAGTGCCAAGTTTAGCCTGAGCTTTAGTTGCTAAAAGTCACTATCACAAAACTCCCCTGCTTCTGGCATCGGCTCTAAGCCCCCTAGAAGATATGACGGAGGTTTGGATACACAAAGGGCCAGTAGCTTTTGTCCTTTGCAGAGCTGTTTCCTTAGCAGTTCTGCAGCTTGGCTGTATTTGTGGGCCCTTGGAGACAGTGAGCTCCTGGAGCCTGGCCTTGTTGGGAGAGTGGTTCTCTGAATGTCAATCTGGGACTCAGAAACAAGACTGGGAGAGACCTTTGCAGACACAAAGGAGGAAGTCAGAGAACATTCCTAGGTAGGTGTCTTGATGAGCACCAAGTCGGGAAACCACAAGGATCCTTTGTTCTGGGTTAGAGGACAGTAATCTTGTCTCAGGAAAGGTGTGGCCAAGTAAATCAACTTCAAGACATCACAAACCATTGAATACAAAATGCCTAAGGTTGACGGGCTGGGGAGACGGCTGATGCGGTGAAGTGTTTGTCTTGCAAGCATGAGGATTCAAGTTCAATATTCCAGGACCAAGTGAAAAAAGCCATATGTAGCGCAGTGCATTTGTGATCCCAGCATGGAGAGGAGATGGGGACAGGTGTGGACCCCAGGGGCTGACTATTCAGCCAGCCCAGCTTACCTGGTGAACTCCAGGTCAGTGTCTCAAAACAAGAAATGAACAGTGCCTGAGGAAAACCAGCTGACATGTCCTCTGGTAAAGACACACACACACACACACACACACACAGAGAGAGGCACACACGCATGAGTACACACATGCACACACAGGCTTGTACACACACTCACACACACACATACACACACAGAGGCACACACACTTGAGCACACGCACACACAGGCTTGTGCACATGCACACACACACACACACACACACACACACACACACACACACACAGAGGCACACAGAGGCACACTCGCTTGAGCACACATGCACATACATCCAAGAGAGGAGGTGCCCACAGAATCTGAGGTGTGTGCTTCCCCTACACTTGAAGCTATTGCTCCCAATCCTCTGTGAGCTTGAGTAAGATCTAAACAAACAAAACAGAAAAAAACAACAACAACAACAAAAAACAAAAAAACAAACAAACAAACAAAAAAAACAAGAAAACCCTCCTCCCTGGCAGGAAAGCAGGGAGAAGCATTTTTTTTCCTCCAAAGGAGTGTGTTTGTCAAGCCAATCATTTGGAACCAAGTGATAGGCATACAGTTTTTTTCCTTATCCATCAGAAAGGCAAGGAAAGACAAAATGCCACTGAACACTGTAGGAAGATTTTCCACAGAACAGAACAGTTTTATCATGGGAAAAACATAGAAACAAGATTTGGATTGGATTTACAAAGGTGGGGGAGGCTCTCTCTCTAGTGATTATTCTCAATCTCTTCCAAAAGGATTTTCCTGGGGTTTAAAAATAACTATAAAAAGAAATTATTCATTGGTATATAAGTAAGATGGCTCTTTTCTTCTTTTATACTTTTGCTAGTTTGTTTTGGAGAGAGTGCCTGTTCTATAGCATGATTGTGGAGGTCTGAGGACAACTTGCCAGAGTTGGCTCTCTCCTTCCACAACATGGCTCTCAGAATTGAACTCGAGTTGTAAGGATTGGTAGCAAGCACATTTACTTGCTGAAACATCTTATCAGTCAGAAATGGCTCTCTTTTTAAAGTTAAAAATGTGCATAATAAATTTTGGCATTACTTAGTATGAAAAAAATATTTTCCTGGTGTCTTCCTATAAAATTACCCATGCCTTCACATTGGAAGTAGCCTCTTTCTAACGCATGTTAAGTCTGAGCTATTCTCCTCATTCATTATTGAGATAAATGCTTTTCAATAACTTCTGTCTCTCAGTATGAAGCAAAAATAGGTGTCCCAGAATTGCAATAACGTCATCCCTTACTATCTCTGAGGAATTGGTTCCAGGACCCCTGTGGGTACCAAAATCTAAGGATGCTCCAAGTCCTTCCTAGAAGATGGAGTTGAATTTGCATATAACCTACCTCTACCCTCCATATACTTATGGCGGTCTCTAGATGACTTCAAATACCTAATACAATGCAAATGCTATGTAAATACTTGTATTGTTTAAGGCATAGATGCAGGGAAATGAGTCTCAGTGTTCAGTACAGGTGCAATTTTAAAAGTGATTTTCAGCCTATGGCTGAATCCAAAGGCTGGGAAGGCCTGGCTGCTCTTCTGTGTTGTTGACTGAATGGATACTGTGTTGTACTTCCTCTCGGAGGTCAGTAAAGCCAAGTGCTCGTTCATGGAATAAATATTCATCACTACTGTCAGGGATATAAAAGGAAATGGGAACATAGGCTTTTGTTCTCTGAAAGAGAATAGTTTGGTTAGTGAGACCAGGCTGACATACAAACAACTGTTGATAATGTTGAACTCTTCCATGCCTCATCAGCCCCGGGGAAGTCAAGACGGCATTGACTCTGTGACTCAATGCAGTACCAGGCTGAGTGCTTTGAGGTATGTGTCAAATACCATAGTGACAATCTTGGGAGAGTCCCCAGAGACAGATCATCTGCATCCTTCACTCTTGGTACCAGAGCCAGAACTGAGATGTGCCGAAGTCACATAAAATTTCAATGTTGCTGGGATTCTAGGTAATGATCTGGATTTGCACACGTAATTCCAGACTTCAGTTCCTGGGTTCCCCCTCGAGGTCACAGTTAAACGTCTCTTCCTTAGTCTTACTTGGTGATGCTCTCTCACATCCCAACGGGGAACTCAGAGCATGTGGTGGGAAGAAGATGCACATCCTACGCCGAGCTTTGCCTCTGACTAGCCACAGGCACTTGGGTGGGTTGTGAAGTGGCTGTAGGCTTCAGACTCCTCTCATGCTAAATGAGATCATTTGGCTTCTCCAGTTGCTCCCCATGCTTTACCACTGTAATCCGCAAGCTGAGGGCACTGCCTGAAAGCTTAGGGCAGCAATTTAGAAATATATCAATAAGCAACTTTCCCAAAGTAAGTGATGTCCTGAAAGCATTGGGATTTGCCCATGTTTGTAATCTATGTGACTTCTATATTTATGATAATGGGGCACAAAATGGTCAATGAGTATCAGACATAAAAGTCCATTTTGTTTTAATATAAAAGTCATCCATATGAAAAATATGAAAATGCCTTACCACTGGTGAATGTTGATCGCCAGAGAGTTAAGGACTAGGTTTTCGGAGGCCGTGGCTGTGGTTTCCCCTAAGTCCCTGTTCCTGACTTCCTGACTGAAAGTAGGCATCTCCCTCACATACTACACTGTTCAGTGGCCCTGAACAATGCTGGGATGTCTGAATATGGAGGAGAAGCAAGAAGAGTGGCAGAGCCCCTGATAAGAGAATTGATGTGCAGAGTCTAGGAATGAACTGCAGGCATCCCACACATGCAAACAGAGAAACGGCTTTTCTAGACAGTCCTGTGAACAATCAGTCTAGCCTTCATCTAAAGAAGATATGCTTTGGTTTCTAGCCAACTTTTTGATCCTTTGCTCTAAATCTTTTCTGGAAAAGAAATGGGCTGTGAATAAATATTTGGATTTAGGAGGAATTAACTTAAACATCTCTGAAAAATTATGATATTACCTCTTATTCAGATGCAAATCTTTTTGAGTACCTGGGAGTGTTCTTTCTCTCTCCAGAGTCAACACCAAAGAAAATGGCTGTCTTTCCTCGTGTTCTAATGGTGGCTCCTCTTGTCTCTTGGAATTATGGGTGAGTTGGAGTAGAAAGGATAGTGCTGGGGTTGCAAAGAAAGTTGGTTCTCACCCAGTCCCTGGGCGGTTATCAGCAGAGACTGGAAGGTCAGCCAAATGCCTCATCTGCTGTAGTCGCAGAGTTGTCCTCCCCAGTGGCTTTTCCAGATGGAAAAGTACTCGGAGTTTCTGACCATGCCCCAGAGGATAGACTGAATTTGATACAGGGAGACTCTTGAGCTTTGAAGCAACTGAGCCCACAGGAATTGAGCTGTTTGTTAGCATCTCCAGCAGCTTATGTGTGTACTCGGCGTGTGATAAGAACATGTCAGACACACAAAACACTCCTAATTCTCTTCCCAGAGAGAGAGAGAGGGCGGCTAACAGATTTGTGGAAGAAGAGTAACTCATTAGAGGCCAGTATCTCTATCTAGGTTTAGCTTTCAAACCTGAATTTAGAGAATAAAAGGTCTCGATTAATCTAGAAGTTTATGGAATTTTATCATACCAAATGGTTTCAATGCTGGCTGCATATTAGAACAACCCAGCAAGTTTTTAAAAATTACTGATGCCTGGGCCCCACTCCAAAGTGACGGAATCAGAAACTTTAATGAGGGGTTGAGGCAGTTTTGTTTAACTCCCTGGTGGTTCTGACTCAGTGAAACTGTGAATGGTTCCTCTCATTGGGCAGGTAGAATAGCTTTCCCAGAATCTCAACAGGTGGTGCCTTACTGGGCAGAGAAGCCAGGTCTCAGAGTCCAGCCACGCTCACTTTCCCACACAGTGCATCAACTCTCCTCATGCTCTGTGGCCTGCGGGATAATTTGCACTTCCCCCTGGGAAAAGGGAGCAGCCGTTGACCCCCTCACCTCCTGGAAGCAAGTGCTTCGGCACCATGGGAACTTTCCTGGTCCTATTTGTAGAAGTGGTCCAACCTTGGGTGATTTTCCAGGAAGGAATATTAGAAGCAGAGTCCCTTTAGTAACTGCCTATAAGAATTACTTGTAATGCCTGGGAATATTCTGGCCTGAAACTATCCCCCTCTGCTTTCAGTTGTTGATGCCTAAAGGTATCTATCTCACATAGGGTGAAGAGAAGGTATATATCAGAACATGTGAAGTCATGGGATCCCCCTTTCTCCCCACTGGGATAAAGAAAAGATTGAAAGCTTAAGCGCCTAGCAAAGTGTTTGACCTTAATAGTTTCTAAATATATGAATGGCAAGGATTTCTTTTTATATAATTACTGTGTGAGAAAGTCATGCTGGGTCTTATGTGCATTCTCTAATGTAATTATTACCCCAAACTTATGAGGTGGTTATTATCCTTGTATTGAAACAAGGACACTGATGCGCTCATTCTAATTATCATACCTACGGGCTTAAATTGAACCAGAAGATCCTATTAGCACGGACTAACCCCTCTGCTTTATGTACAAGGGGGTGGGCCTAGGGAGGTGGAGTGACTTTCTCGGGGGACTTATAACACATTCAATGGCTTATCAATGATTCGTGCTGTGTTACAAATTAATGAACCAGTTCCTTTCAAAACTGAGAAAGGATAGGCAGGCTCGTGAATCACTCAGCTTAGTGTTCAAGTCCTGCTCTGTCATCTTTATCCCTGGGCAAGTTCCTTAATCTACAAGAGATGCTCAAATTCAGAAGGGAAGGAGGAAGGAAAAGAAAGATGGCTGAGGAGGGCAGAGGGAGAGTGGTAAAAATTGAAAGAGAAAAAAACAGGCAAGAGGGCATGGAGAGGCAGAGCCCTGGGCAGTGAGGGATTTAGAGACTGACAGAGGAGTGGCTGAAAGGGCCCCTCCTCTGCTGGGATCTGAATGTCTTCTGTCTGCTGGGATCACTTTCCAAAGGGCGTTTTCTCTACCCTTTGAGAATGGGTTGAGGATGGGAGGGACAGCTTGAAATGGGAACAGACAGCAGGAAGAAAGAGGGTTTGCTTGGTTGTCCTACAGAATAAGGACAGCACAGTAGACTCTTGAGACGTTCATTGGCAAGGATGATGCAGGAAGAAGCGGGGATATGTGTGAGTGAACTCTATAGGATGGCTTCCCTACGTGACTGAATTAAAGGGCAAGGTAGCCCTAAGAGGTACGAAATGGGGGACATTCCACCAGGAGCGTGCACCACTTTGAAGTGTCACCCCACCAAAAGGCATATCACGGACTACAGCTTTTGAAGGAACGACAAGGACAAAACTGGTCAGAATAAATCAAAGAATGTGGTAAATCTGTCTTGTGACCCTTGTCTGAGGCAGAACACATGTCATTAATTAATGCATTTAGCTACCTGACCAGAGCAGCCCCTAAGCCAAGCCCACCTTAAGGGCCCCATCTAACATGGAGATCTTTGAAGATGAAAAGCACTTTTAAGTGCTGACTCTGCCCATGACCACAGATGCTGCTAACTCCACAGGGAAAGAAATAAAAACACACCTTCAAAGTCCTACGAGACTTACAAATGCCTCTTTGGAGGTTGTGTCCTCTAAGCCAGATAGGCAGATGAAGGGGAGTAGCAAAGGTGAGCAGACAGCGGAGGGAGGTAGAAAGGCAGAGGCCTCAGGATGCTTCTTCACTGCCCAACACTGGACAGGGTAGAAAAAGCTTTAGTGTGAAGAAGACGGGAAGGGGGCGGGGCAGGGCAAGATAGGGTGGGGTGGGACGGGATGGGGTGGGGCAGGGGAGGGCACTCTTCTGGACATCATGAAGAACTCTAAGAAGAGCAAACCAAGGCTCATTGAGGTTGGACCGTGTGAGAAGAACAAGATCGTGTCCTACTGGAGGAGGAGTACAAACACAATCATCAAGCATACATGTTTAGAGGGCCCGAGAAAACACACAATTGAGTATGATCAAAGTACACTCTATACATGAATGAAAAAAATCAAAGAATATATAAAATATAACATTAAACACCATTTTATTAAGTTGGCCTGTGATTGCTATTCCCTTAGTAAAATTATAGAAGTTTGGTGTTTTTCATAATTTGCTGGTATTATTTCCAAAACATTCCTCAAGGGCTCGTGAATCCAGGTATAAAGGATAGGCTACATCTTAGCTCTGCTTCCGGCTTCCTGCTTGTGACACAATTGCATTTTATATTTCTCTCTATGCAGGCCTGTATAGTCTTACAGGGAGGCAGGGCCTTGTGCTTCAAGGCCCTGGGCTTTCCTATCCTAATGAGGTTGGGCCTCCAGAACCCCTTGGTTATTTAGGCACATCCACTAGAGAGGACAGTCGGGCAAAGATGTGCCTAGGTTAGGTGTTCTGAGCACCAGCCACGCCACTGAGACACTGGTTGGTTCTCAGTCTTCTCATCTATGGAACAAGAATTACTGTGTTTTAGAACGCTGTGAATATTAAGGAGCGAGGCATATAGAAAACCCTCTGCACTGGGTTATATTTAGGCAGAAAACAAGTGAAAACTACAGTCACAGCATTGTTCCCTGTTGTTGTGATAAACACCATGACCAAAGGCAATGTGGGGAGGAAAGGGTTTGTTTGGCTTGCATGTCCTGGTATGATCCATCTCTGAGGGAAGTTAGGGTAGGAACTCAAGCAGGACCAGAAGCTGGAACTGTGGAGGGGAGCTGCTTCCTGGCTCATTCCCTCTGGCTTAGCTCAGATCCAGAGCCAGATCAGAGCCAGATCCAGAGGCCGAGGGATGCATTGCTGACAGTGGGCTAGGCTCCGTCCCCTACATCAATTATCAATTAAGAAAAACGCTTCACAGACACGGCCTCCTATCAGTCTGAGCAAGGCCTTCCTCCACTGAGAGTCTGCCTTCCCAGCTAGGTCAAGTTGACGACAAAGATTGACCTCCACAACTCGAGTGTCGTTCATGGATGTGCCAGGAACTCGTTCCACCATGAGGCACCTCAAACCGCACTGAGCACGCGGCGAGCTCTGGGTGCCCGTCGCAGCATTTTTTCACCTTGCCGTTCTGATTCTTCTAGTTTCCCTTTCAAAATCTCACAGGATGAACATTATTGAATAAGGGAAGTTAACTGAGAATTCCTTGCTCTGTATTTTAACTCTTTAATTCATTCCACCTACCTTCCTATTGGGATCTTTAGGGTTAATTATAAGCAGCTTACTACTTCTTGGAGAGTCCGTTAATCACGGTGTAGAACATTGGGAGCAAGCTCTTCAAATGCTTTTCGTCTTAGCATCTAATTCCCAGGAAACCTGGGAAAACATCATTTTACTTGTGTAAGGCCACCTACAGTATGAGGCAATTACTAAAGCTGATTGCATATCAGGGCCTAAATATAGCAGTGTAGTGTGCTCCTCCTCTCCTGCTCCCCTCACAGAGGATGATTCAGAGGCACCACCATGTATTTTTGAATTTTGTGTAAAGCTTTGTGCTAATTAATTATATCAATATCAACATGTTGATATTGATATAATTAGCACAGTGGATGACACTGATATAATTAGTACAAACATTTGCTCTTCAGAAGTAAGAGGCAGTGCCTATGCATATAATAACTCTAATAGCAGTATCACTCGGTAACAGCGCCGCTCTCTCTAAGGGGCTTCTGAAAAACGTCACACAGCAGAGAGATGGAACCAGATCCTCTCTATGGACTTCCGTAGCAGTGCTAAGCAAGGCTGAAGGGGTTAGGTAGTAGGAAAAAAAAAAATCCAATAGATTTGACCAGAAAGGGGAATTTTTTTTTTCCATAAATAGCAGTGAGTCTAAGGACCAACCAATAATTGTAAAAATAAGGAGAAATACAAATTGCATGGGGCTGGGGAAGGCTCAGCAGCAAAGAGTGCCTGACGTTCTTGCATAAACCAGAGTTCAGCTCCTAGTACCCAAGTCACGTGGCTCATAGTCGCCTGTCACTCCAGCTCCAGTGGATCTGAGCCGCTCTGCTGACCTCCAAGATATAGTTACGTAGAAGACATGCAAAGTGAAAGGTAAAATAAGATCTTTAAAAAATTATTTCTATCATTCTATGTATGGGATAAATAAGGTTGACATTTATCATAAATGTATTTACAGCCATGTGGCTTAAACTCATCACAGCACATATAAAATAGGAACACAGCCACACACACACACACACACACACACACACACACACACACACACATATACATACACACACACACACACATATACACACACATATTCTGAGGAATGTGCTATTCACTGAGTTTGTTGGACAAACAGCATGCAGAGCATGCTTACAAACCTAACATGGCGACAACATGGCTTGTCATAGGACTTATGGGACCACCTTTGTATAAGCTGCAAGATTGCAATTGAATAGGGCTCTTTTTCTTTCTTTCTTTGAATTCATGTTCAGCTAATCTAAAACCACAATTATTTTGTTTAAAAACAAAAAAGAATTCAGTAAAATGGGGACTCCAAAACACCAAGTGCATATTCAGACCTCTTTTCTGGGATACCTTTCATGTAAGAGGACTAACTCGGAGACATTCATCTTTTGTTTGAAAATGTAGATTACTCACTTTGTCACATAGCTGAGGCAGAAGAGAGAGTTTGGGGGAAGTGTTGTGGTACCATGACAGGAGCAAGAACATGGCATGGTGCCTAATGGTTTCAATGGCACTCTGCTGCCAGAAGCCAGTAACACCCACCTTCCCCTACTGAGTTTGTGATGGGAGATATTAATCTCAACGAATTTCTTATTTCTCTATTTCTGAGTACTGGCTAAATAAACATCACATTTTCTTATCATAAGGACTATGTAGACAGTTATGTGGCTTTGAAATCATCAGAGTACATATAACAGCACATATGCCAACCTGCTCAGACAGACAGACACGGGTGTACACAAGCAAGGCCCCACTGTGCACTGAGAGAGAAAAAAAATATCCGCCCAGAAGGCTGGGAAAATTGGTTGCAGTTTACGAACATTGACCTCCTGGCACACATCTGAAGAGTGAGGCCGGCTTTATGGACTGCCAGGAAGGAATGTTAGCTTTCACTCTGCTTGCCTCTGCGCACTGACTCCTACAATGGAGCATCCCAGATGTTCTGAGTCTTAGGGCCTCTTTGGACAAGAAGATTACACAGCAGGAGGCAACATCTGGGGAAAATCGGAGAGATCATGAGAGATGTAGAATATTGGTGTGTGCCTGGTTGTGACTCTTAAATATGTTTGAGAGGGATTTTTGGCAACCCCATTGCAGGTTTTCATTTGCCATTTCTGGGAGCAATAATGAAGACTATACCAGCATTTCTTCTTAAGGCTGTAACTTTTCAAGCTTCTAAAGAAAATGGACTTTTTTCTTGCATTCATGCAGATTTTAAATTTCAGATAAAGACTGGCCTCCTCTTTAAGGCAGAACATACTGTTTTAAACTTCTTGATACATAAAACCACTCTTTTTTTTAAGTTCAGTAAAGAACTTCATTGTTAATGCTGGTGAGCAAAATTAGGCTGTCTGAGATTTGAGTGAGCATTGTCACAGAGACAGGTCGGGTTCAAGGGGGGTTGAGTTAAGTTCTGATGCTTGTAGTGTGCGTGATTGTCTTATTTCATTGTGACACGGTAATTGAGACTAATGTCCATGTTCCCCAGCCCCTTTGGTTTTCCAGTTCAGTTTGAGTAAAACTGGGAACGTCTGTTCTCAGACAAACACATTGGAATCGTTTGCCTTGTAACCTTGGCTGCTGACTCTTTGCTGAGCAGGTTTCCGGAGGCACACGCTGAAATCATTTTGCCAGCACCATTGTGACTTTTCGTAGCTTCCTAACAGGGCATCCAAAGAAACACTCTGGAAGCATTTTGCCCTCCTCGTTTCATGCTGTAATGACACTGAAATGTCGTAAAGCAGCTATCGTCCCAAGCACAGTCATCTTCAGAAGGTGCCTTTTCTTCTCTCTCTCTCTCTCTCTCTCTCTCTCTCTCTCTCTCTCTCTCTCT
>JADRCD010228311.1:19883-33957 GCA_019843815.1 Montemys delectorum | reverse complement strand
CTAGGCTGACTCTAGACCCACTGGGTGGGCTGAGCCTGGGTAGTAGCTGAGTTGATCAGCCTGCCAGCTCTCCTGCATCTGGGACAGCACCTGGGCCTGCATTACAGGCCCACAGATCCAGACATGACCTTCAGGGGCAGTACTGGCCAGACATTACCATGGCTTCAAATGGCAGTGAGTATCTGTCACTTCAGGCTGTTCTTCACTTCTTTTGCATCCCCAGTTCTGCCTCTCTTAATAGGGCACAAACCACTGGACTTTTATTTCCTTCCTTTATCTCCATGACATACTTGCTCAAAGTAATGTCCTCTGCTCACAACACAGGAGGTAGGCAGGCATCTGGCTGTCTTCTGGCTGCCTGGTGCATGACTGTGAAGGGGCCTCTGGCTAGACCATTGCCCCTTTTATGAAATGCCCGATCAATCACTGCATCCTTTTGTAGCTGATTTCAAATTGTACTATTGTTAAATTTGCTGTGAATGAGAGTGTCAGAAGTACAATAAATTGTACTGAAACCCTCTTGCTTGTTCTCCATCTGAGCTGCTTATCACACTGAGCAAATATTAGACCTTCGAATACTCTTTTCACTTCACTTCATTTGTAAATACCAAAATGCAAAACAGAGAACATTCATGGAGTCAGATTTTTAGGTAGTTTGATGACATTTGCCTTTGAATTTTACAAATATAAACTATATCTGTTTTTATTTTAATGTATTAACAATGAAAAGTTGAATATTTCTGGTTTTATTTTAATCTCTACTGATAAAAATTCTCTTAAATTATTTTATCTAATTTTAAACTATATCACCATTATTCATTAACTAATGTGTACTTTCCAAGTAGTATTATATACTACATTGGTATGCTTATGCTTATCTTTTAAAAGTTTTTTAATCACATTAAATATTTGCTGATTTACACCAACATTTAATTGCATGTATTTTCAATTACATCTTAAGATTTAACAAGGCAAATATTAGATTATTTTCCTATTTATCATAGCATTCATGTTTTAATATGTTTGTTTTCTTAATGTACTTGAAAATTGTTTCATCAGTTTTCAACTAGAACTGGAATTATTGTATTTAGGGAAGGACAGACTGAATCTTATAATATGAAAGAACTAGGACAAATGACATCTGTAAAATCCTACTCACAACACTTACAAATGTCATTTATTTTGTTGAATATTACCTCTTAGGTAATCTTTAAAATTAGTCACAGTTAATTTGACAAATAATCTACTAAATTATTCTTATCCACAATAATGAGGTAAAATGATAAATTCTCATTACTTGAATATTTATATTGACTTGGGAAATTTGTGCTGACAAAATAGTCTGCATGATTCTTAAGTTCTTATGTCCACTTTTTCTGAATACTTCATATCCAGTTATAAACAGAGATAGCAACTTTAATTACAGCATCTTGTTAGACTCTATTATCAATAATAACTATTATACTTACATATTGCAATAGAATGATTCCTCACTAATAAAATTGCTCATTATGTTTGTGTATGACCTTCAGAACTACACTACTAAAAATACAGTTATATAAAAATGTTGCCTCAAATCACTTCATTAAATTTATTCTTATTTGCTATTATTTTGTGAATATGTGTCTGTGTGAGTGTGTATGTGCACATGAGCATGTATGAACATTTGTGTGGAGGCAGAAGTCAATAGCAGTTATTCTTCCTTATTATACATGATATCTCATTGTAAATGGAGCGCCAAGATTTGCGTAGAGTATTTGGCCAACAAGTCTGTGATTTACTAGACTGTTAATACAGACGAATCCATTGTACCTAGATTTTTGCATATTGTTTTAGGGGATAAAATACAGCCCCTCACACTGTGAACATGCTCTTCCCTACCACCTCCCCAGTAATAGTCTAGATACTATTGTTTTAATTTATCTTTTTTATTTCTTAATGTTTTATTGTTTTATTCAGATACTAAGACTAATGTTCCTAATGCGTGTTACTCTATAGTTTCCTTATGCTAATTTCCTGGCCATTAAGATGTAAAAGCATCTTAAATTCAACAAGCAGTTTATTGCCACTGTTCTGATCAAATGGTGAGACACCAAAATCCCAGTTCTCATGAATTTTAACATATTCAAAGTACATTATTTAACATAAGACTGAAAAACTGTGCCTTAACTTTATTAAAAATGATACCCACATCAGTTTAATTACATATGTAATACTACCTATTCAATTTATGAAAAATTGTAATAAACATAATAATAAACTAGTGCTCCAAACTGAAGCTGTTCATGAGGAAGACTTTCTAAGAAGACACAAGAGACTAGTTTGCAATATGAAGTATAGATTCCTTCTCGAGATGGAGAAATAAAAAGACAAATCTAGTTGCTAAAAGACAATTCACTGTACATATTTTATTTACAGTTTTGTACACTGTCTTAATATGGATGTGGCTGCTTTTCTACTTGAGTCATTGTAACCAAAGCAAAATAACCTAAGTAATACAAAGTGTTAAAGTACACCATAAAGATACAAAAGCAGACATACTAACTCTAGTTAGGAATGTAATTATGCTGTCACATTTTTATAGTCCACAACTATGTTTAGGGATCACACAGACATGGATCACTGATTTGAATGAAATGCATAAATTTGTAGCAAAGTTTTGTAGTTACAGAAAAAAATACCAAAGAATGCACAAATTTAATGTTTATTCCATCTTTCTGGATCCTTCACCAATGTTACATGAGGAAAAAAACAAAAGCAAAACAATGAAAAACTAAAATCAGAATCTCTAGCGTTATCAAGGAGGGAAGCAAATAAATTAAATGTAGCAGCCATCAGCAATAGGATAGCAAGGAAACAGAAGGTTGTTTCTCAGACTCTGACAGCAGCAAAATCTGCTCTTGCATGGAGTGGAACAAAGCCAGATCTTTTCCTGCTAAGGCAATAGAAATGCAAGTTCTTTTTTTGAATACTGTGGAAAGGCAAATGTGTGTGTGTCATGGTAATTCTAGCCGTCTGTTACAGAGGAGCACATCTGCGGGTTCTAGGGTGTCATGTACTATAATTCTTTGATTGGAATAGTAGACACACTAGCAAAAATTGGGGGTTGGGGAGGAGAATGAACACAGAAGTAAGTATAAGACAAAGGCTAATGAGACCTCGCCTTCTTATATCTTAGCAACCCTTGGATGGAATCAACTTCAGTGCCGTCCACTCTGCTTTGATGAGGCATTGGTTCAGCTCCCAATCTCGATTGCATAACACAGTCTCCTGTGAGAATATTCAGAAGGTATCTTCTTAAGCAACAAACCTATGTTTAGTGGTGGAGTGGCCCTTTTTAACTGTGTCTGCGTGGGACTGATAACCAATAACTGTCTTCGAAGGAAGCCCTAACCTGTCCTTGTATACCTTCCCTATGTGTGTGGCTGCATCTCTGTTTTCACACTCAGTAGTCCATGTTGCTATCTTATCACCTTTAGCCCTAACATTAACAACAACAGCTCCACACACATCATTGCTGTAGTCATCAAATAGTCTCCCATAAGGCACAGAAGTGTCTCTAGCCAAAAATGATCAAGGTCACTTCATCTCTGCTGCTTGTTCAACGTAATTAGCCATCGTCCTCCTTGTTTGTTTTTCTCGTCTTCCCACATAGGCTCAATATCATCCTTCAAAAGTCACAGCCAGGCATTAAATTACTAGACAACTGGATATGGTTGTATAGAACCCAAAAGTCATCAACAGTATCAAACTTAGAGATCAATCGAAGGTTTACTTGCCAAGTTTTGCTTTTATCATTTAAAAAAAAAAAAAAAAAAAAAAAAAAAAAAAAAAAAAAAAAAAAAAACAGAGTGCCTACCTATTCTGTAGAAGGAGTTTAATGTAATGCTCTGGGTTAGCAACCTCCTGATTAGACTCTGTTTTTTCATTTTCTGCGGGGGGGGAATAGTGGTAGAGGTGGTTTCCAGTTCCACAGTCGCCAACTGTATTAATTTATCTTTACTTCCAGAGATTTTACTTTTCTGAAAATTATCAGTATTTACATATCATGCCTCCTGCTATTTCAAGTGTGTTTGTCATTATTATCTGGACTACTCCTTTGATTTTGATGCTATCTGAGAGGTGTTATCTATCCAATCCCTTTGAGAACTTAATGGCCCTAAAATATCTGGATCAAATATGGCCTCACTTCTGTTCTTGAATTTATAGTCATTGTTCATATCCCGTTTGTCACCCAAAATAGGCATGATGTAACCTGAATTCATTTCCTTCCTGAGAAACCAAATCCTTCTTCCAGTTTCACTTACTGGTCAAAGTCAAAATATAAACCCATAATATCACTTCCAATAAATTCATTCCTCCTTGTCTCTACCTCATTAGTTAGAGGAGCTTTATACTGTGACTCCTTCACAAGTTACTTAAGATGTAAAAATTTAGTATTATTCCTGAGGGAGGCTAGAGAATATAAAATAACTATGCCAATACCTTGGGAACTTGGTGAAACTTCAAGCTTAGTTTTGATTGTGTGTGTGTGTGTGTGTGTGTGTGTGTGTGTGTGTGTGTGTCTACTTTGGACTATTACTCTTCCAAAATTTTTATCAGGTTTACTTATGCACTTGTCTCTTACTCTGTGGCATAGAAGAAAAGGAAAGATTTTCCTATGTTTTCAGAATGTGCTCAGTTCTTCCTTCAATTCACTACAGGTAAGAACAGGATAGATTTCCCTTAATGCTATGCTAAGCCAGTCTAGACTGCAAGCTACTTAAAAGCTTGCTAGAATTGGTGCTTACAGAAGTGTGATACCTCTGGGAAACAGAATCCAAGAACAGTATCAAGGGAGTTTTGTGTGAATCTGCACAGTAGATGGTTCACTAAGCAAATTCACTTACTATCAAGCTAAATACCTGAGTTAGATCCCTGAATCCACATGGTGGAAGGAGGAAGTTGACTCTGGGAAAATTGTCCTCTGATCCTGAATGGGCATGCCATAGTACTCCAGCATATGCATGCATTCACAATAGTGTCTGGGTTTGGTGACTGTATATGGGAAGAATCCGCAGGTGGGGCAGTCTCTGGATGGCCTTTCCTTCAGTGTCTGCTCCACAGTTCATCTCTCTAACTCCTTCTATGGGTATTTATTGTGGATGCCAACAACTGCTTGCTGACAGAAGCCTGATATAGATGTCTCCTGAGAGGCTCTACCAGTGCCTAACAAGTACAAAGGCGGATCCTCACAGTCAACCATTGGACTGAGCACAGAATCTCCAATGGAGGAGTTAGAGAAAGGACCCAATGAGCTGAAGGGGTTTGCAGCCCCATAGGAGGAACAACAATATGAACCAACCTGTACACTCCAGAGCTCACAGGGACTAAACCACTAACCAAAGAGTACACACGATGGGAATAATAGCTCTAGCTGCATATGTAGCAGAGGATGGCTTTGTTGGGCATCAATGGGAGATGAGTCCTTTCGTTCTGTGAAGATTAGATGCCCCAGAGTAAGGGAATGCCAGGACCAGGAAGCAGGAGTGGGTGGATTGTTGAGCAGGGGGAGGGGATAGGGGAGTTTCAGAGGGCAAACCAGGAAAAAGGATAATATTTGAAATGTAAGTAAAGAAAATATCTAATAAAAAGAAAAAGCAGATTCAAAGAGGGGGAAGAAAGAAAAAGGAAAGAGAGAGAGAGAGAGAGAGAGAGAGAGAGAGAGAGAGAGAGAGAGAGAGAGAGAGAGAGAGCTGACAAGATGGCTCAGCGGGTAAGAGCACTGACTGCTGTTCCCAAGGTCCTGAGTTCGGATCCCAGCAACCACATGGTGGCTCACAAAAACCCGTAATTAGATCTGTTGCTCTCTTCTGGTGCGTCTGAAGACAGTTTCAGTGAATTACTCCGGGCTGAAGTGTGCGGAACCTGCAGAGGTCCTGAATTCAATTCCCAGCAGCCACACTCATGATGGCTCACTGCCATCTGTGCAGCTACAGTGTACTCATACACATACAATAAATAAAATAAATCTTTAAACAAAAGAAGAGAAATAAAAGAAAGGAAAAGGAAAGAAAAGGAGAGAAAAGAAAAGAAAAGTAAAAAGAGAAGAAGAGAAAAGAGTCCCTCAGTTTGGAATGAGTGAGCAATGTCTTTCACAGAATAGATGCTCGGTGGTCACTATATTGAACTAAATAGCACAAATAAATATTCACTGACATCAAATTAAATCAAAGTTAGCCCAAAAAATATGCTTCAAACATATCAGAATGTGAGCAATATGACCTTTAAAAGTAATTGTTCAATTCAGAGAGTGTTCTACCTGGGAATCTTTCCTATATTCAATCATCAAGTCTAGACACTATTGTGGATGTCAACAAGTGCTGGATGACAGGAGCCTCAGATACCTGTCTCCTGTGAGGCTCTGATAGTACCCTACTATTATAGAAGTAGAGGCTCACAGCCATCCATTGGACTGAGTACAGGGTCCCCAGTGAAGGAGCTAGAGAAAGGACCCAAGGAGCTGAAGGGTTTGCAGCCCCTTAGCATGAACAACAATATGAACTAACTAGTACCCTCAGAGCTCCCAGGGACTAAAACTCCAACCAAAGAGTATATATGGGGGGACTCATGGCTCCAGCAGCATGTGTATAGCAGAGGATGGCCAAGCAGGTCATCAGTGAGAGGAGAGACCTTGTGAAGGTTCTATGCCCCAGTATAGGGGAATGCCAAGGCCAGTAAGCAGGAGGGGGTGGGATGGTGAGCAGGGGGAGGGGGAAGGGAACAGGGGATTGTTTTAGTTTTTGGTTTATTTTATTTTATTTTATTTTATTTTTATTTTTCTGGGGGGCGGAGGGGAACCTGGAAAAGGAGATATTGTAAATAAGAAAACATCTAATAAAATAAAAAAGTGTAACCAAAGAGAAAAAAATAGTAATTGTTCTATGGCTTAAGGAAGTTTTGAGGAAAGTAACAACAGTAAAAAGTGAACCAGGCAATAGGCTATGAAAAGAGGATTTGCATGTAAGTTCTCTGCTGGAAGTATAGTATCTTGCCTCTGTTTGTAAATATTCTCAAATTAGGAAATTCAGACAAAAGTAGCTCTAGTCTAGGATCTGGATGACCTCAAGGGATGAAAGGGTAAAATTTTTATAGAAATAGAAAAATATTCAAGACAGAAGAAACATAATTTAAAAACCTGCAGCCATCAGAGAACATAAAATCCATTCACACTTTGAGCTAAATACAAACTCAACTCAATTTCGGTGATGAACCTCGATTTAGGCCCCAGCTAGAAGAAAACAAGAACAGCTAGGAATTTTCCAAAATAATAATCAGAAATCCTATATTCCAAAACAAAAAAACGAAAAAAAAATACACAAGAAAGAAGTGATTGATGCATGACTCCCCCTCTCCTGTCCTCTGCTTACACTGCATTCAACTTCTGGGGAGTCAGCTATAGACTCTGAGGGCCAACACACAGCCATGCTGTCTGTACAATCAAGATTCATCCACCAAACCACGGTGAGGTAAATATTATCATGGAATTTATTTCACACTTGGAGAAACTGCACCATAAAAATGAAGAGTTCACTTTTCTAGTGCATTTTAAAATAGAAAGAACATAACAGCTTCAACACAGTGACTTGGCTGTGGTTGTAGTAAAGGGAACAAACAGAGATTTAAAGCAAAACAAACCAAAACCAGAGATCATTTACTGTGATTGTCACTGACAATCAAAAAAGTTCTTTGCATCTCAGTAAGATTTACTGACTTTAAGTAGTTAATTTTGTATCTGTATCTTTAGCCAAGACTCACCAAGGAATCTAGCAGTTCTCTAATCTGGTCTTCAACATCTGAAAATTCAACTATTAAATAATAAAATACATAACAATAGAAGGAATCAAGAAAGGAAATAAAAAATCTGAATTATTTATACTACTTTCTATTTGTACATCCCTTGCCCCTTCTATCACAATGAAGTTTAGCCACTGCTGCTGCACGTTCACACTTACCTATATGTATGTTTACCTTCCAATGCCATAGAATTTGATCCATGATATGATGTAGAATTCATGGCATCCTATGTATAACAGGGTATATTTTATTTTTCATACTACATACTACAGGTAGATTCAGAATCAACTTATGTGATTTTATTCTTTAGTACATGGTAGATTTAAATAATGGAATAGTTATGCAACTTTTCTTTGTACAGCAATATGGAGTTGTGATTTATTACTAAGAGATTAAGTATTTGGCTGGTGATAGAAATCATGTAAAAAAAAAAAAAAACTTGCCAAGCACATGTGAGCATCTGGATTCAATTTTGAAGGGAAGGAAGGATGAAGAGAGGAAAAGTGGAAAGAATCCAGGGAAAGAAAGAAGGAATAACCATGTCTGGCAGAAAACCATGTAGGTTGTCCGCAGACCTCCTCCACCCCTCCTCTCCATATATGTGTGTATGTTATCCCACACTCAATCCTTCAGTCTCATGTTCTTAGCACTGCAATAGATCACCAGCTGCATCCTCCCTTCCCCCCCACCACCATGCCCATATCACCTGTGGATCTGAAAGACCATTTCCTCTTAACTTCCTCCCCAACTAACAACTGTGTTCAAGCAAGCACCCCTTATGCAACCACAGAGAATATTTGCCAGAAAAACCAGTAAGCTTCCCTCAGACTTTATTCTCTCCATCTCTTTACCTAGACCCAGTCCCTCTTATTACAAGAATATACCAACTGCAGCCTGCCTTCCTTATTACCCTAATCTTCTGGGCATCCCACAGAACATCCCCTCCTGACTTCTCCCCCAAATGGTCTCTGGATCCAAGCCTCCAATATAGGCAAGCATTCTCTGCGGATACACCAACCAATCAGGCTAGTAAAAGATACAACACGTTGTATCTTTTCATCATACACATTGAAAATCCAGAGAGAAAATAGAAACCAATAATCCAGCAAAAAAAATCAAACTGAAGGATGAAATCACAGACATAGAAACAAAGATCTGGTTCTTTAAGAATATCAACAAGATAGACAAGCCCTTATCCAAACTAATTAAAACACAGAAGGAGAATATCCACATTAACAAAACAAGAAACAATAAGAGGGCAACAACAGACACCAAGAAAATACTGAAGAACATAAGGGTATACTTTAAAAATCTGTATCCTCCCAAATTGGAAAATCTAAAATAAATAAACAACTTACTCCTAAGTATGACTTACTACAGTTAAATAAAGATCAGATAAACAGTTTACACAGATCAATCACTCCTAGTGAAATTGCAGCAGTCACTAAAAGTGTCCCAGTCAATGAAAATCACTAGGCCAGATTGATTTAGCAAAGAAACCTAGCAGACTTCCAAACAAGAGCCAATGCCACTACTCCTCAAGTTATTCCACAATATAGATACTGAAAGAACACTGACCATTTATTTTGATGAACTCATGTTTACCATAATAGTGAAAACACATAAAAACTCAACAAACAAATATAATTATTGATCAATTTTCCTTATGTACATAGTTGCAAAAATATTCAATAAAATTCTAGAAGCAGGTATGGATCAATATATAAAAATCACCAAATGTAGTCCAATATATAAACAAACCAAAAACAAGCGAAAACAAACAAACAAAAAACAAAAAAAAAACCAAGCAAACAAACTTTCAGTGTCATCTCCATTGATGCAGAACATAATTTTGACAAAATTCAACACCCTTTTATGATAAAGATCCTAGAAAGTTTATGAACACAAGGGACATACCTAAATATAATACTGGTAATTTTCAGGAAACATATAACCAGTATCAAATTAAATGAAGATCAACTCTAAGCAATTCTACTAAAATCAGGAACAACACAAGCTTGTGCACTTCATATAGTACTTAAATATTTGGCTAGAGAAATAAGACAACTGAAGGAGATCAAGATGATACAAATTGGAAAGAAAGAAGTCAAAATGTTATTATTTGCAAATGATATGATAATATATACATATATATGTGTGTGTGTATATATACATGTGTGTGTGTGTGTGTGTGTGTGTGTATTATATGTATATGTTACCCTAAAAATTCCACCAGAGAATTCCTGTAGCTGATCTACATTTTCAGGAGTGGATGCTAAACTAACTCCAAAACACCAGTAGTCCTCGCATATACAAATGCCAAATGGACTAAGTACCAAATAATGTAAACAACACCTTTCATAATGGCCTCAAATAATATAAGAAACCATGGGTAACACTAGCAAAGGAAGAGAAAGATTTAAATGATAAAAATTTAAAGTTTAAATTTAAAGAAAGAAATTGAAGAGGATATCAGATGATGGAAAGGTCTCTGATGCCGATCAGTATGGTTAACATAGTAAAAATGCTTAACATATCAAAAGCAATCTGCAGATACAATGAAATTCCTATAAAAATTCCAACACAATTCTTTACCAACTTTAGAAGGACAGTTCCCAACTTTCGTTGAAAAATAAACAAACAAACAAAATACAGGATAGATAAACCAACTCTGAACAATCAAAGAACTGCTAGAGATATCATCATCCCAGATTTAATTGTATACAGAGCAATAATAGTAGAGATTTATGGCATTGGCATAAAAACAGACTATTTGATCAATGGAATTGAACTGAATACCCAGACTTAAATACACACACACACACACACACACACACACACACACACACACACACACAAAAGCAATTCTACTAAAATCAGGAACAAGACAAACTTGTGCCTTCACCCTTATGTTCTAGTCTTTTTGGTGTATGTAGGTACTCTGCAGGCTACTAAAAGAGAAATGTAATCACTAATACAACCATAAAATCTTTAGTCTGTAATGTGTCCTACCTACAAAATTAGTTATGGCAATGGTTGCACAGAACTTGTGGGAAGAAACAACTAATGTTTGATTTGCCTTAAGGTATACTCCACAAGAAAAAAAAAATCCTATACCCAACAATGTTAGGATAACTAAGAACCAGAGACTAGATTTTCCAGATACCTAAATTAAAGCAATTTACAACTGATCTAAAAAATCAATAAAATTATTTCTAATGACCATCTCCTCTATTAATAGACCAGTGCCTTATTCAGCCATGATCAGAGGTTTCTGCTAGCAAAAACAAATGCAGAGAACCAAAGCCAAACATTATGTGGACAGGGCTTAAGTTGGAGGTCTCCATTAAATCCTTTTTCTCAGATGCAGGAGGTCCTGCAGAAGAGGAGGCAGAAAGACTGTAAGAGTCAGAAGAGAAAATATGACAATATAAAAAGGCATCTCACCTTATTCCTTCATGTCTTTCCTTATGCTATGCCATTCCAAGATTACAAATTCCCAGTTATATGTTCCCTAGTTAGGAATAAGGTGAGATGCCTTTTTATATTGTCATACTTTCTGAAGGATTTGGGAAGAATGGGGCTGGAGAGATGACTTAGCAGTTAAGAGCACTTGCTGCTCTTTCTTATAGAGGACCTAGGTTCAGTGCCCAGTATCCATTTAGTGCTCACAGCTGCCTGTAAATGCAGTTCCAAGGGACCTGATGACTTCTAGCTTCTGAGTGCCACACATGCACCCATATCCATTAAAAATTTTTGGAGTAATGTATTATTTTCATTTTAAAACAAAATTAAAATCTGAAAGTGGAATATTATATTATCTAACAACCTATGAGAGAATTCTTCACTAATGAATAAGAGAAAGGCATGGCAAATTACTTATAATTTCTTTGATTGAATTATAATATACTAATCAAAAGGCATCATATGGTTAACATCACTTTGTCCTTTCAGTTTGTAAGCACATTGTTAAATTGCCATAAATAACATAATTATAACTTGTTAATTACATGTTTTGCTTTAATTTTTTATTTTGTGGGAAGTTTATTGCTACATAACCCAGGCTAGCCTTGGTCTTGCAGGTCTCTTACATTGGCTTCTTGAATGCTATGTCTATAGGCTTGTGTCTCTATGCCTGTCCCTATTTTATTTTTAATAAAAATGTTACTTTTTAAACTTTAAAAAAAAGAGTTAGAGGAGAGGGAGGACACAGTGAAACATGGCCTTCTGAGTCAACTAAGTCAGGCAAAGATGAGCTCACAGAGACTAAAGCAGGAAGCACAGGACGTATATGGGTCTACACTAAGTCTTCTTCATATACATTATAGCTTTTAGCTTCCTATTTTTTGGGATTCCAGACTATGAGAATGAATGGGTCTCTGACTATTTTGCCTGGTCTTACTACTCTTTACCTCCTGTTGGTTTGCCATGTCTAACTTCAATTTGAAGTTTTTGCTTCACCTTATTATACTTTATTTTGCCACATTAGTTATTATCTCTTAGAATCCTGTTCTTTACTAGTGAGATACAGAAAGGGAATGGATATGGAGGGGGAGGAACTGGGAGAAGCAGAGAAACTATAATCAGCATATACTGTATGAGAAAGGAAGCTATCTCCATAATAGATTTCCAGTGTGGTTACATGAATAAATCTCCTTTTTGTGCTTTGGGTCCTCAGGTAGTACTATCTCCAGTTTTCTGAGGAACCATCAGACTGATTTCCAGAGTGGTTGTACCAGCTTGCAATCCTACCAGCAATAGAGGAGTGTTCCTCTTTCTCCACATCCTTGCCAACATCTGCTGTCATTTGAGTTTTTGATCTTAACCATTCTGACTGGTGTGAGGTGGAATCTCAGGGTCATTTTGATTTGTGTTTCGCTGATGACTAAGGTTATTGATCATTTCTTTAGGTGCTACTCTCACATTGGAGATTCCTCAATTGAGAATTCATTGTTTAGCTTTGTACCCCATTTTAAATAGGGTTGTTTGGTTCTCTGGAGTCTAACTTCGTGAGTTCCTTGTATATTTTGGCTATTAGCCTTCTATCGGATGTAGGTTTAGTAAAGACCTTTTCCCAATCTGTAGTTTGCCATTTTGTCATATTAACAGTGTCTTTTGCCTTGCAGAAGCTTTTCAGTTTCATGAGATTCCATTTGTCTATAGTTGATCTTAGAGCCTCAGCGATTGGTCCTCTGTTCAGGAAATTTTCCCCTATGCCAATGTGTTCAAGACTCTTTCCCACTTTCTCTTCTATGTGAAGGTCCTTGTCAAACAAGTGACCCCCACCCCAAAAAAAAAGAAAAACAACTTTGAAGTGATTGAAAGAACTTATGCTAAAGTGTTCAATGAGTAGTTCTTCACACAAAGATGATTACAATGTTCAGGTAGAAGTGTGGACAATTGTCAACTGAAGTGTGGAAAATGGTTTTAGAAACAATTGCACTGATACAGGAAAGGAAGATGGGCATCAGATGTAGGGTGCCAGTTGGATGTAGGAAGAAGAGGGGAGATAGTTTCAGAAATCTATGCACTAGGGGCAGTGTATAAGGGAAAGAAAACAATTTGATGGACCACCCATCAGTTTTGTGGATGTAAAACTGGCAAAGGCACATGAATATATCTGTTCTATTCTCCTATGCTGGCTTCTTCTGGGGAAAGGCACAAGATAGATGGTCCAGTTTTCTTTGCTCCCTAAAGTTGTGTAGGATGTGCAAAAATAAATTAAATCCTAGGACTTCAAAACATAAGAAAGATGAGGAGAGGGAGGGGGAGGAAATGAATGAAAAAAAATAAGTAATTTATAACATTTGAAATCAGCTTGCATTCACAGTATTTAAATCTCTATATTTAAATATAAATATTTAAATATATTTAAGTATGTCTATTTAAATCTCAAATTTACATATAAACTGTTGAAATTATCAAAGTTGTTTACAATCATTTTATAGAAGTCTGAAAAAAATCAGATGCTCATATATCCTAAAATATTAAGATAATGAAAAAACAAGACAACCGTAGACAACTTGTTTTCAACCATGATTTCAAACAGGAGAAATATTTTAAATTCTTTTCTTCCAACTCCCAAGAATCTATGTTTTTACATTACATTTACTAACATATATAATAACTCTACATTCACTAAAGGATCTTGTTTGATATTCTGAGCAAAACAAGGGATGCACATGATCTAAAAGGACAAAGAGAGAGAGAGAGAGAGAGAGAGAGAGAGAGAGAGAGA